>JANHFX010013406.1:0-41634 GCA_027560015.1 Chloroceryle amazona | reverse complement strand
ACAGGCTGCATGTGACAATGAGGGGCTCAGTATCAATTTTTGACATAATTAACTCACTCTGCAAATTAAAAAAAAAAAGTGTGCAAGAAAAGTTACTTCATTTCACAAACATCTCTCAACCGTCTCTGAAGACTGCATTACTAAAAGGCCTGAATTTGTGATACTATACTCTTTCATTGCTAGAGTCTTAGTCTTGCCCTTGGTTACGTCCCTTCTGGCTGCAAAGATGGCCATGTAATGCCTCCAGAGAGACAGCAGCTTCTGCTCCGCCAGGCTCTGACAGCTGTATGGATCGGCTGGCTCCATTCTCCCTGAGAGCCGTTACTGTCACTTCTGCAGTAAGTCTCCACCAGCCAAAGGACCAAATATGCCAATTACAATCCTGAGCTGTGGTGAACTAGCTTGCAGCAATGCAAGAAAAAGAGAGGACATGTTTTAGAAAAGCAAACACATTAGCCTTTCAACCTAGAACTCACAAATAACTTCATACTGAAGTGGACTTTTGAATGGCCCGTCGCTGAAGTCATATTTGGGAACTTCTTTGGCAGTGCCTTTGCTTCCTGTGTTTTTGGTATAAAATCCCCAAACTATAGTATTTCAAAGTTTTCCTTTCTATCCTGCAGTTTCTCCTCTACTGCAAATTCTTGGACACATAGTGAGGGTTTACCAGAGATCAGCACTGCTAACATACTGCCAACACTAGCTCAGCATTACAGATCCCTGTAACACCAAAAGATGTTCTTTGTACTGATTTTTATAAATAATAAGCAGCAGTGCCAAGGCTCTATATATTTATTTTGACAGTTGTTACCATTTCTAATACTTTTCTATCTGAACATGTTTCAAACAGGCCTGTAATCACTTCCAAGGGTACCATGGTGCTGTTTACGTTGTACTCCAACCATATGAGATAAATCACTGAAAAGTATCTGATGTTTCAGTGCAGTAAGGGACAATCTGTTTAAAAGCTCAGCAATAAGAGTATAAAAGATTAACTGTTAAAAATACTACAGTTGTGCTCAAGTGCAATATTATGCTCTGCCATCTCCAGTGGCTATGCTAACGTATTTCAGAAGCATCCTGGACAGTGCGAAGCTTTTCCTATGAAGATGGGCAACGGTCCAACTTCACAGCTCTGGGGATGAGGTGACAGTTCTGGGACTGCCCCTTGCATGGCACTGACAGCTCCTTGCCATACACAGGGAAGATAAACACTTTCAGGTGGATGTATCTATAGCTGTTTGTCTAGGCTGACGGATGCTCACAGCCATAGAGGTAGTCAGCCCGCTGTCAGGGCATCATGCACTGCTCAAACAACTGGTTGCCTGCCACTTCCAACAGGAACACAGTGAATCAGAGAGAAACACGCACCAAAATGTTTCTGTTTCTGCACCTATTCACCTACATGCTTCAGTTTCTACTCTAATGTACCCTCCTGGAAACTGTATTTCATTAAAGCACAATATCCTAAAGACTGGCTCCCTCTAGTGTAAACTGCCAATAATCCGCAATTTGAAACACCAGGCTTCAATTCTTTTCTTTTATTTTTATTTTTTTATTATTTTTTTTTAATAAGGCATTCCCAGATACCAGCTCTCCTGTCTGATATTTAAGTAGTTTATAATCTTGCACTGAATAAAACATCTGTGGATCTGCTTTAGTGGTTAAATATAGATTATGTCCAATTAAACAATTTCTGCCTCTCAGTAGGGATTCAATTTCTAGAGTTCACTTCCATCTAGAAAGTGCATCTTATTTTGATAGGAATACACCCGTATGTAACCACACCAGCTGCCTACAGTTAGCAGGCTGCAAATACGATGATGCTCTTAAATGACAGAATTTGTATTGTCAGTATTGTTTGATCCTGGTTGAGCACGGGTAGCTCTGCATACTGGAGAACACGTACATCAAATGGCAACTTCTGACGAGCACCTGTGTCAGTGCAGTAGTCACACTAGACACTGAAAGCTCAGCTAGAGATTTGAGCATAGTTACTGGATTTTACATGCAACCAGTTTCAGCGAAGACGTCAATCAGAACCACTTCTGTCCTTGCAGAGAGAGAGACAGGCTTCACCCAGATAGCTCCTCTAGAACACTGAAGTGGAGTTCAGAACAGGAAAATTATTTTCTCAAGTTATTGACAAGGCTAAATATCCATTGCTTCCTCTGCCAGAAGGCCTAATGCTATTCTCTTACCCTGCTTATATTAGCTGCTACTTTAATTAGGGCTTGGTTTTGGTTTACACTCCTACTCTCCACATTAACTAAGTCTCCCAGGACAAAAAGCCTCAAGAAACAGAATTTCTACTCAGTCTATGCCTTTGTGCACTCTCTCTGTAGTGAGCTTACCCTCTAAGATATAATCAAGTGAATACTGCTTCTATCAAAAGAGCTTTAATGCTATGAATACCAACTCTTAAAACATTTCTGTAACATGTTTCAGTGCTTGAACTCTGACCATGCAACAGTTTACAAACATCAGAGGTAACAAAGAATTAAAACAAAAATTGAAGGCCTGGTGCTTTTAACCCAAAGTCATATGGAAATAAAATTTATTTTAAAATAAAGTAATAAAGCTCACAATGTACCAGATAGTCATCAAACAATACGAGATTCACAGGATAGTCTGAAGTGTATTTCCTAGTTTCTACGATGCAGCTTCTCCTTCATGTCTTTGAATGCTGTATATGAAAGTTTGCTTTAGGTATTCATATAAGTTACTTTTTTTTCCCCTTCTATCTCCTTTTTTTTTAATCCCTTCCTTTCCTCTAACTACTGAAATGCCATAACAAGAGAAAGCTATGTAAAGCCAAGACTGTGCCAATTATGGCATACCTTAAGTGATAATCAGAAGGCATTAAGCAGAAGGGAAGAAAATCTTTATGTGACAGTCTAGTACTTAATTGTGGGTCATGAGGACAAGTGTCAGGAAGAGAACAGAAGCAGATATTTCCATTATGAGTTAGCAATTAAGCAAGCACTTCCACGGGCATGTCATCTTTAAATCCTCTTTAATACTAGAAGCAGGCATGGTCTAACTGCACATATCTTCTGAGACAAAATGAGTCTTAGCAGAAGTCAAATAGCCTTGCAAGTTAAACAAGACATTGGTGCAGGTAAGAAAGATCCTTACTGTCAAGCATAATCTCCAAGATCCATCGTATCGCTTTTATGTTTTGGCACCTCAGTGTCATTGTCCAAATGCTAACTGCTAAGTAGTGTGCATTGTAACAATTCTAAACAGGGATTAGGATTATTATTGGGCTATTATTTTCTTAACTCAAAAAGTAAACGACTACTTTTCAGTTATGCAATGCGATTCAACCTGGTAGTTATTAAAATAGAACTTTGATGTTGAATAAATACTTTCTGGTGGCTAACATTAGCAAAAGCCCTCTGGCAGTACAGGAATAAAGTGTGGAGAGTTCCTAAATTTCATTCACTACAGTAATATGGTGAGCACGTAACAGGTAATTCAAACTCTTCTGTCTGTTTAAGAGTCACAGACCTATAGATTTGTGACCAAGGATGGAAACAGACTATGCTGCTGAGGTAAAGACTCTTTATTGTGCATATGAAGAACACTGTGATGGAGTCAGACCATGTAACTTCAGGCATCTAACAGAGCCCTGATTCTCTTAAAAGTCAAAAGCTGTTCAGATGACACATAGTGGTAACGATTAGTCTGGAGGTTTTATCTGCTAGGGCTCCTAGCCCATTTTTGTATGGAGCATGAGTCTATCTATTACCAATAACTTTCTTGGCACTCATTTGCAGTCAAAATGCCAACTTTGAAAGAGACTGGTACTAAAGCTCTTGCTGCATTCAGCATATGTCAGGTGGTCATGAATAAATCTAGCTATAACAACAGAAAGGTGGTGACATTTCTGCTAGATAAAGAGAGGACTTGTGTCTAATCACTACAGCAGATGCCACATTCCTTCTTACTTTTTGGACCAACAAAAATGTTTAAGAAAACCAAAGCAGTACTTCAAGAAATAAAATGAAAGCACTCCTGGGATACTTGGTTCCAAGGTTGCCTAGGTCAGACGTGACTCCACTTCACTATTTGCATTTACGTGAAGCATAAAACCACCAGAACTACTTTAATTTTTAAAAAGATTTCAGACCTATACAAGGAGTCATCTCCCTGACTGGATCTCTGAACATGACATCATACACACACAATTTTGCCTTCGTTAGTCCTTTTTCAGAAGCAACAGCTAGTCCTTCATGCAGCTGTACGATGAGAAAACGTAACATGCTACTGAAGGCTACCGTAAGCTCCTCTCAGTAACAGAGCTTCAAATTTCTAGTTTATTAGACAGTTCCAAATTGATTTTAAATAAATAAATCAATCCCCCTCCCCAGGCATCTGCCAGTGCATCCTGGAAGCTGATATATCTCAGCTGATATAAACTCAGCAGTGTTGCACTGTTGCTTTAGTTCGAGAGAACCGACACAAGCATCCTTGAACCATGTGATTGTTTAACAGCACCACCTCCAGGAGCTTTTTATCACAGCAGAGAAGGGAAAATGCTCTGCTAAATCCCTACTGAAGTAGTTCAGAAGCCCACAGATAGTGCTAGCACATTTTGTAAATGCTTGAACTCCTCCACTATACTTTCATGTTTATATGTGACAATGCATGAAGATAGCTTTTGCTTTATGACACCTGTCACAGAAATTGTTAACACAGAAATAAACAGTCTGTGCTTCCTTACAAGACACAGAATGCTGCAGCTGAGTATCGGAGGGACACCTGCAAAACTTTAAACATCCAAGGACACAGGCACATACATAACCCAGCAAAGACAATATGCAGAAGCAGCTGTGTGAAAATCAAACATCCTACACATTCCTACTGACAAATACCCAGAAGAGCGTTCACACCAGCTGAAGCACTAATGCAGCAGCAAGCCAGGACCAGTGGCTCCAGGAAGTACTGAGAAATAGCTTTGCAAAGCTTGTAAGTCTGCCAGGGTATTATTCCAGGTATGATACTGCTAGTGATGCTTGGCTCTTTCACACCTAAGAAGAAATGGGATCTCACTAAAAGGTCAAAATGCCTGGAGAGATCTTAAATGACCTTAATCATCTTAAGTTGGGGAAAGATTTTAACTGAGGACTAACATGGTACTTTCTCTGTTTGAGGTTGTATGCAACCAAATATTCTAAAAAACATACAGGCTATAATGAAATATTATTATTTTGCTATGATCCACAATATGAAACCCACCCCATGACTTTAGAATCAGTAATAAAAAAGATTTTTGAAACTGAAAACCCATAATTCCCACTGTGGTGGATGGCAGTCCATGGACTATTTTTAGTCAGTGGAGCACACGCTGACACTATGAAAGAAACGGAACTGCTTCCAAAGCTTCCTTTTCCCAGCTGCTACATCATATTTCAGACAGCTTCACATTAAAGAAAAAGATGTGTTTAAACATTGTCATTGTGTCTATTGACCACAGAAGACATTATCAGGAAGGAACAGGAATTTTACGGGATTGCAAGTGACAGAGACTATAACCTCACAGCACGTTCCTCAAGAGGGAGGCAGTCAAAAGAAAAAACCAACCAACCAATCTCAAGAATATCTGCAACTGGATACCAGACGTTTAGCAAGCTCAGTAACGCATACTGATGAAGTTCTGTGTCTCTGTGAGAAACGAGGCGGTCTCAGCAATGGGAAAAATACCAAGGGAGTTGTGCAGATTTTCATGGGAATCAGTCGCTGCACTGCTTGAGCCGTGGTGTATATGGCAGAGATAGCTCTTGCTGAAGAGAAAGGATTCAGCTTGATGCTTTGGAGTGGAGCTTTTTTTCTGTTTGTCTACCTTTGCTACAGTTTCTCTGTCAGATTCTTACATCTTCTCTTTAGAGTTACTCTAGTCTGGCAATAGAATTTTTCTGTACCGATTGCCTACAAAGAAAGCTTTTTTAAGAATGACATTTTTTATTTTTTTATTCTTTGTAATTCACCTACATGGTGTTTAGTGCAGAAAAAATAGAGCTGATTGTTTGTATTTATCAAACCAGCAACACTTGACTGTTACCCTAGTACTATAAACCCAAAGGCTTCTGTCCTCCACACTTCTTTCCAAGCAACTTGCAAGTAACACTGACCTAATACCATCTCTAGATAATGAGCAGGCTTCTACTACCCAATTAGCAAGTTCACTTGTTTCTGTGAGGCTCATTATGTGCCTTTATTACAGTCTAAAGAAGGAACCAAATGGAATAATTTCAATTCTGAAATGGTAAGACTGCTTAAACATAAACAACTGAGGTTAGAATACAAAACTGGACACAACAGGACAACTGTTTGACAGCATTAAAGGGAAAACCAGTGGAAAACCTACTGGGATCAGAAAATAAGGAGAGAAGGAAATGGCATATCTGAAAAATTAAAACTCTTCCCTTGCCACCCATGTGCATCTGTGAGGATCTACAGTATCCGTTCTTCCACCAAGAGTTTGGAGGTGAACTGTCCTTTTGCCCCATTCAGAGCAGAGAGAATGCTACACAGGGACCAGAGAGTGTGGAACACACAGTCTCTAAGCTCTGAAATGAATTGTGAGGACATCAGGAAACTGAACTAGTCAGAGCCTGTACAATGTGTCACGCTACCACACTTTAAATGGTGGTTGAAAACAACTGCCTGAATCCCTTTATCCTCCAACGACTACACAGCAGCAGCACTGAGAAATGTTTATGTTTCTGAAGAGAAAGTACCAATTACATTATATAACCAGCACTACTACACTCTAGTCATAAATGAGTAAGTGACTTCAGGGAAAAGAGACGTCCAATGGCAGCTACCATTACAACACAAAACTCGGGGCCAGGTTTTTTTAAAACCTTAAGCCAAATCTCTTAGAACAGTTGATTCAAACACCACTGTCAGCAACATCACCTGAGAGGCAGCACTTTACCTTTGCTTTTAAGATGCAAAATACAGATAGCGCATGATAAACTGAGGAGCACCAAAACAGAGACCAACAGATAACAAAGATAGTAACATGAAAAGGGATAAAGACCATCAGTGAATTAGCAAACTGCTGCCAGCTTTGTCTCTTCTTCCATTAAAAAACAAACAAAAACCCCCAAAAATGCTACCTATCAAGCACGCAGTCTGTGTGCTGGATTCTACAGCTGCAGAGCATACACCTGCCCCTGCTGATACACCAGCAGAACAACCTGACAACCTGTGCTTCCTTACAAGTGTGAGAGAAGAGAGCCTCAGAAAAAAAGTATCCTGCAATGTAGTCAAAAGTGAGGAATAAGCACGTCCATTGTTCTTAGATGTTTAAACTGCTCTGAGCTCTTTCCTAGGTGCACCTGGATTGCTAAATAAGAAAGCGACAGCCAGACCAGCAGAAATGTTGAGGTCCAACCTATTAATCCAGGACAGTTCATTTAGGCATAGGCATTCTGACATGTTTTCCCCTCCAGCTAATCTCTACATGTAATGTTGATGTGCAAGAAGAAGTACTCAGGGTAAAGATACTTGAATCCTCAAAGTAATAAACAGATTTCCTTTAAGTGGAAGTACTATAACCCGACACAGAAAATACAGAAAGGTGAGATTCTGACTGCAGTCCCATGACTTTAAAACATGTAGTGTTCCTAGTTCTGTTGTGTCAGTATTTATACGAAGCCAACAAAATGATTCAAGTAGGAAAGTTTTTCTTCTTCCTAGCTAATAGTAGAGAACAGTACATACATTTAAAGAAACATATTGCTTGGGTTGAAAGTGCCAAATGTATCACTCATCCCTAGAAGATTATAGATCTTCCTCATTAATAGCTAGATTGCAATTAAAATATCACAGCACTTTTGCAGACAACCATAAAATATGCCAGTAATACCATTTTATGTTGGATATAATGAGGTCTCCAGTATAGATCATGAATGCTGAAATACAAAATGGTTTCAGCCATGTGCTAAATCATTTGGGAAAAGGAGGGGAAAAGGAGAGTTGGATGAGCAGAAGAGGAAGAAGAACTGATGGATTTGAGATAAGGACACCCTGGAAAGAAACTATTAATCAACTACCTCATGAGTAGAAATGCAAACAAATTTAGAGTTTAATTAAACCTTTCTTACTCTTGCCATTACATGGTTGTAAAATTCTTCCAACCTCAGTACAATGCAATTAAATAAGCTTGAAGGCAACCTAAAATAAGTACTAATTAAAGAGTATATTCTCAAGTGATTTCACAAACAGAAAGGCAGAACACATAAATTAACTACCAAAACATGTAAAAAGAAATGCTGCTGTCCAAACACACACATCTGAGTATGACTAGCTAGCAAAGCAGAGATGGTGCTCACAGTAAATGGCACACCAATAAACAGATTTAAACAAACACTTTCCTCAACTGTCACAGTGCTGCAGCAAAAAGAAACAGAAAAAGGGTGCAATCTCAACTGCAATTCTTATGCAATCTAATAAGAAACAGGGTTTATGTTTCAGATTACATACATATTTAATTTTCCTCCTCCCTGACAGACACTTCTACAATTCAGCGGCTCATCCTTAGTTGTGCCTCTTTCCTTCTCTGCTGAAGATAGCTAGCCAGTGATTTATTGCCTCCTAACCATTCAACATCAGTCAGGAAGATGGGCATTTCTTCTCTGCCCTCTCTGTACATTCTGGTCCTGGCTCACCCCTGATGCCAAAATCCTAGAAGCACATTGCACCTTTAGTACTGCCCCTTGCACTAGCTCTGCGATTCTGCCCTTGAAAGCTACAGCTGAATAACATCTACTTGCATAGACTGTTCTCCTATGAGTGACTTATTCTGGGCTAAGCTTTTCTTGAGATCCCCTAGGACTTAACCCAACTACAGGGATCTCAGTAACCAGTCTACTGTGAGCATGCTTGCTTCTGTGAAGGAGTGATCCGCAAACCTATCTCAACCTATATACCATGGTGTGAGTTTGCCACTGTAACTCATACTTAGTCATCTATCCTTTGCAGTAATAATATCTCCTTCATTCACCAGTGACAGGCTGTATCTTAACAAAGGGGGTGGGGGGCAATCCTTTTTTTTTTTTTCCTTGGTAAGTTTTTGAAGTCAGAAGATCCTATTTCAAGGGACTATGGCCACTGGAGGTCACTATCGCCTGGAGCAAGAAGAGAATATGGTCCAAACATATATCCCTGACCCCAAACGAATCTAAGAACATGAAGTATTCCCAGGAATTCTGGCCAAATCATAGGTATATACACATATACCCATAACAGGAGCTACCATATAGCCAAAGAATGGGCTGCTTAGCACAGCTGACTTTGACTGCAGGGAATTTAGATTTAGCTGCATTTTATACACACCCTGTACAAGATGCCAAGTCTAAGAGGTCAGAAGTCGATTGCATCCTAAATGATTCAAAGCTCTTAATTTGTTGTTGCTGTTGAAAAGCTGGGGGGGGAGCCTTTCACAGATATGGTCCATTCCTTGTCAGGTTTCTTCTTGCTTTTACAAATATGACAGTATCTCTAAAAGTCTAGGTGGAGCTTTCTCAGGAAGCCCAAAACCAGCATGGGAAGAATAGAAAGCATACCAGGTGAAACAGACAAGAAAGCATAGCGGGTGAAACACCTATTGTGTGTTTTATCTAAGGATGTGTTACTGTAGAGTAACACAGCCAGGACACCCCTATTCTTACGCTGATGAAAAAAGCTTAGTGTGTCTATAATCATAACTTGTATTTCCCTACATTCTCATTGAGACAAAACAGAAGAGAATACTAAGAACTGGATTCCTCTTTTATGAGCTTCATGAATAATACACAGAAGATGATGCAAGAGTTCTTAATTTGTGTGTTTTTAATATTAAAAGAGTAATTACTTTCAACTTCCATCAGACTGGTGAAAAATGCACCCACTTGAATGATGAGAATGGCTTAGAATGTTACTGAAAGAAAACTGCAGATAAATCTCCATGGTTTTAATACCAAACTATAAATGCTAACAAGAATTCAGATCACAGACTAGTAAGGAATAATAAAGGAAATCTTATTTCTGAAAAAATAGAAAGGTCATTTAGGGAAACATTTACAAATACCAAAAAGTGCTGAACCCAGAACTACAACATACCACGGCCCAAGTCCTCTGCAGCAGAAGTAATGTTGAAGCAAACATCTCTAAGTAGTACTGTTAGATACAGAACATTTATTTTAACTTTCTGGTGCCAGATATTGCAAGATCTCCCTCTCCATATTATCTTCAAACATATCTGAGCGAAAGGGCAAACAGAAATTTGAAAGACATGATTGCTTCCTTTGTAGGGGATAGTTACCCACTGAGACAGAAACATACATGAATTCTGATTTGCAATCACTTCCACTCTTTATGAGGTCACTGGACTTGCTCCTGCTGAGCTCAATTTAGCAAGTGCTTTGGCTAGATCACTGCAGAGAACATCACAATCACATTGACTTGGTGATGTCCAAACTACCACAGATATGCAACTCAAAACTATAAAAAGGCTGAAAGCTACATTTCAGTAGACAGTCTGATTTTAAAGCGAAAATGTAAATACAAATTAACCAACGGCCTTAAAGGCATCACCAATTATGAGTCAAGAATAAAAGGACACAGCTCCTGCACCAATGCAAGTACACTGTCAACAAGAACGTCAGAAGTTCATGAAAGGCCTCAGTTTTAAAACAAACAAACATAAGCCAGGAAACAGCAACAAAACGACCCCACCTCTCCTTTCTGTCACGGAAAGAAGAAACATTTCCCCTGCCACTACAGCCACCTTCTGTATGCACCGAGCACCATCTCATTACACAGCTTGCATGGGATTAATGTTCCAGTCTCAGGCTTCCCTAAGAGGACTGTCCTCTGAAACCAGGAGAAAGTCAACAGCTATAAACATGAAATGTATCTGTTCTGTAAGATTTTCTTCTCTTTAGTCTATGCATATCTACACAAAACTAACAAAACATACATAAGTTTTTCATGCTCTTCCTCGTAATTTATCTTTTTTTTTGATTTGAAGTGGGAAATACCATGGTTTGACATTCACAAGAATTTTAACTTAGGGAATCCTAAGAGAATTGTCTCTTCAGTCAGTGTGGGAAATCAGAGCAGACTACACACGTACCGCTGGAAATTACCACTGAAGTGTCCTCCACATCTCAAGGAGAAGGTAGCACAGCTGGAAAAGGACAAGTAAACTGATGATGGAGAGGGAATGGCTGCCTTATGAAAGAAGAATAAAAAGGCTACAAGTCTTCCATTTGGAGACTAGATGAGCTGAGATATTTTACCATTTCAAGATTGTGAAAGCAGTAGATTCAGTGGCTATAGAAAGCTGCTTACCAATTTTGGCAGTACTACAACTACAGACCATTCACTGAAAGTACTGGTAGATCAGTTTCAAACAGATGTGGGTTTGCATGCTGAAGGAAGGGGACGGACCACAGACAGATACTAAGCACGGGTAACTGAGGTGTGATCAGGTTGCTCAGGACTTTTCCTGGTCACCTTCTGAAAAAATCTCCACAGATGGCAGCTCAGCATCCTCTCAGATCAACCTGTCCTTGTTCTTCCTGCACCTTCTCTGCTTGCTTTGTTTTCATTTATCAGTGTGAACTACAGAACCCAAATAGCTTGAAGAACTCTGTGCAGAAACACAGCCTCAAAAGGAAAGAATCCCTGGCAGGAGAGGATTCCTGCTTTGCTCTGTGACAAGCCTTACACTCACAGTGTGCAATAAAGCACATTTTTCTATGTGTCTATCTTCTTGGAAAATAAGCCATCTTACCCAGAGTGTGTTTTACTTCTGGAATGAATGAAGAAGGTCTCCCCTCAGCCTCCTTTTCTTCAGACTAAGCAACCCCAGCTCCCTCAGCCGCTCTTCTGAAGACTTACATCGCAAGACCCTTCACCAGCCTTGCTGCCCTTCTCTGGACCCACTCCAGCACCGTGATGCCTTCTTTTACTGCAGCACCCAAAACCAAACTGCTCAATATAATACGATACAGTATTTGGGTTGAAAGACCTGTAACAGAAGTTGCTCATTCCTCTGCTTTCACGTTTAGGAAACTTCCTTAGCTCTTAGCGCTCCAGCCATTGTTAGAAAGCTGTCCATCCAAACAGTGATAGCAATGGGAATGGAATCAGAATGGTTCATCTAGGGATGTTTGGTGATTTTATTTTTTTTTAAGTGTAACCTTTGGTTTCGTAACACTCAATTTTTTCAGTTAGTGTTTGCACAGAAAAGAAGCAATGGGCATTTTAAAGGAACTGAAAAGAGTGCTACGGAAAGTTGAGAATAATGTGCCTTTTTCTCCTGAAAAACCAGCCTATAGGAAAAGCCCCATTCCAGTAATTTAGTTTAGCCCTACATATAAAATAACTGAAGTCAAGGTGCCTGTGCTGTTATTATTTGTTCTGATGGTTTTGACACCAATGTGCTGAGCTTTATGGCATTCATATTTTCAACAGCAGTGAGTTCCCACTTGGTATAGTCGTAATACTCCTTAATATTTTCATTTTGATGCAATTTGCAGCCCCAGCTTTTTAAATATCCGCTCTGTAATAATGTTTAATTTCAGGGGTCACTCCACCAAGGAGTATATTAAAGCTAATAAAACTCATTTCCAAAGCTCAAATATCAAGCTGTGATCAGGTTAGGAGGGCAGCATCTGTGAATATTTCATCTTTTATCATGCTGATAATAAGGAGATGACAGAGGCACATTATTACAATGAGAGAATTGCTCATTTCAGGCCTGGCTGCTGGAAGCTAGGGTCTGCAGTGTGCATTACTCAATAAAATCAATTCTTATATGAAAAGCAAGTTTACTGAGCCACCACTGTGTCTTATTTGATTGTAATGAATAATATATGGACCCAAGAGCTTGCGCATCCAGTAGGGAGAGGGAAAGGAAGAGGTTTAAGTTTGGAGGGGCACTTGAGTATAGACAATAATTTATCAAAACTATCTTTTATTGTTTAAGAATAATGTTACGAGACTGCTGTTTGTTAGATTTAAAAGTTTGATAACAAATCTTAAAGGTCTACTAACACAAAGATGGGACGTTAGCCTATGCTGGCAATGCAAGTTCTGTCTTCCAGTCATCTATTTATGCTCAACAAATAATGACCAAACGCTGTGAACATTTAAGTATTACAACAGTTTCTGCTGCGGTCTCTTGGTTCTTCACTCTTGTGTGGCCACATTTCGTAGTAATCTCTATGAAAAGAAGAGACACTTACAGAAAAATCTAATCTATCACCTTATGTAAAAGAGGAAAATTCTATTTCAGCCTGTTTTGAGAGGGACATAAGAAAAAAGGTCAAAATTCTTTTATCTCTTGGGTATCTACTACTGCCATTTTGGCTTTCACATGTCATTTGAAAACTGCTTACTAAGAACAGAAATTTGGATCATTTCAGAGAGCAACGTGTATCTCTTGTCCAAAATTAGTAAATTTAACCGGTTGATATTGTACCTCCTCTGAACCCATTTTATTCAAATTTCCATGTGTTTCATGATTGAGATGTCAAATGGAAACACCTTCTAATCTTTTAAGCTATGACCTAAATTAAAACATAAATTAGGACCAACATCCAATCCCAAGCAGCCTTGGGCATATCCACATATAAAAGTTTATATATATTCTTCATAATCTGAAATAGACCATTTCTGTTATTATGGGCATTTCCCATTAATTGCTCTTTTAAAATAAAATGTTACATATAAACAAACAAGTCATTTTTTGATTACACATTCAAATTTTCATATCAACTGTAAGCTGAATTACCAGAATAAGCACCAGGACATTGTAAAAATGCATAACTATATAATTAATTGCATGGTTTTATAGAAACACTCTAGAAACACTAGAAAACACTTTTTCTTACAAGGGAGACATCCAAGTTTGGATACTAATTTTTCTAAGGGGAACCAAAGAGAGAACTACGTGTCAAATATATCAGAAGGGGTTAAGATAGGTCTCTCACAACTTCAGCAGTAACATTTCAAACCACAGCTGCTAACCTGAACTTCCCTGACGGTATTTGGCTGTTGACAGCGCTAACATATTAAGATGAAAGAAATGAAAGAACAGAACTTGTCTATTATATACTATCAGGGGAATAAAACCCCTTCTTCCAAGTCAAACTTGCACACAGAACAGGACTCAAAACAGTATCCCCTAGGAGACAAGGCTTTTTAATTTTAATATTGAAATGAAGGAATTGTTCATAGAGATCTGTATGTGAAATAATTATCCTGAAAATAAACACCAAGGTACAACTTTAAAGAAAAGAACAAACTGCACGCACACGCTGCACCAGCACCAGCTCCTAAAGCACAGGCTTTAGAGCTCATGGTCTGGGATTTGTTTGCTGGAAAAGACCACAGTTTTGTAGGGAGTTCCCCTCCAACCCTAAAACTCTTTAAAAATACACACTCTGATGGTATAAATATATACACCTAATCTGAAGACTATGTCACTACAAAGAGCATTTTATATCAGTTAACTCCTGACAAAGAGCAGCTTGCTTTCCAGCACCAGGTAGGGTCACTTTTACTGAAACGTTACCTTGCACTGGTGATGTTTTCTCCTTGCCCTCGAAATTTCGCTCCAAGCGCAGGTCCCCTGAGCACATGAAAAGAATTCCTTCCCATTTTACTCTTGTTCTTTACACTCCCCCTAATGCAATGTAATCACTGTGGCCCCCGTTTATGATCAAAATGGAAAAAAAAAAGTAAAAAGAGGAGGTAGCCTCACATTGATTCAACTTCAATAACTAGGCCTATAAAATGGCTTAATTACCCATTTGAAATTATCATCTTACTTTTACCTTTCATTACAGAACAGAATTAGATTCACTGTTAATGCCCAAAGCAGCACTTACTAGTGAGTATATAACCTTAAATACTTGTTTAAAAAGTGTTATTTCCATTGACAGAAGCTATCCTTGCAGTCAGTAGCTTTTAAAGGCCTTGTTAATGGCTTACTCTTTCCATTCATCATCCAAATTGAAGTATTACTAGTAGATGTGTTTTATAAACTTAAGTCAAGAAATGGGCTTATTGATCTGTAACAGACCACTTGCAAGTGATATTTGCTCATTAAAATAAATTTCTGCTATTCAGTGGTTGTAGCAGTCTTATTAATGGAATAATAATTATGGGAATGTTACTCGCACACCTCAGGTGATGGGATATCCACTGCATTCATGACAAAGCAGAAGTTGCAGTCGTGCCAAAAGTTCTCCCAATGTACTACAGGATGTTATAGAGCGTGAACATGAATTCTTAAAATCAAAAACCTACTTGCAGGTGCTCTGCTTCATTTAGAATGCAACAAACAGAATCCAGTTTACAGAGGGGTGGGGGCAAAGTTTCCAGCTGTAGGAAAATCTAATTCCTTAACTATTATACCACTTGGTCTTCGCAGCATGAAATTACATGAACTTTTCTGAGTAAATACATAGTTCACATTGTAACACTGAACAGTGGTACCTGAGTAAGCAAACTAAAGGAGCCCAGCTTACTGCAGAGCGAAGGACAGCTTGGCCCTGGAGATAAGGGCTTTGCTTCTCAGAATCTTAAAGCTGTCCACAAAGGATGGAAAAGATCCCCGGACATCTAAGATAATGGCAACTAAGATAATCCCAGCCCCTCAGAACACTGAAAATGAGCCAGCGGCATCACGGGCAATAACAACAGTAAAGCATTGTTTAAAGCTCTGGCAAATCTGTTGTCATTTTGCTTTCTTCTTTCTTACTTGCTAGGATTCGGGCCAAAACACACACTGCTTACAGAGCAACAGTTTTCTCTCTACTTCACTCTCCTTTCCAGCAAATGTTACCTCAGCCAGTAAGTACACTAGACATAGATTGCAATGATAGTGAGACAGCTTTTACCTCTCAAACACAAACCTTCCAAGCAAGGAGAACTCATTCTACACACCTTACAGACATGTAGTTTTTAGAGGGGGGGGACAGGTAAAGGAAGAAAACAAACAAAAACTGCTACAGTGCTTGGCTTTTCACTTAGATGCACTATTAGCATTTCCCCTAATATACATGCAGGCTCCTGCAGAAGAGCTAGGTGTTATTATTCATCACAAATTTCTATTACACTGTGATAAATGACACCCTCAGGGGTAGAACTGCTCTGCAAATGCTTATTACAGTCATTTAAGTAGGAGCTGATTTACCTTAAAGAGCTGTTTCATACAGCCATACGGGCCTGCCACTGCTGTCCTTTTTACTGCTTCAAGAGCCAGAGTTTAATTGAATTATAACTGTTCTGTGCATATCTTACACTATATCCTGTTTATTGTATCTTGTGAAATAAGACAGTAGTACTTCCACATGCTGCAGAGACAGAAACCTTTGATTCTGTTCAGAGATTTGATTTTATTTTTTTTTTAGCCTCAAGTTCAAGGAGGGTTGTTGATTAAAAAAAGACCATCAGCCTCTGGAGATAATTCTGTGGAAAACAATCTGCAAGTGGTACCAGTCAGTTTGCTGCATATCAAAAGTAGGTTCCTTTCATCTGCATATTTCAAGATACCTTTAATTCAGTACCAAACATATGCACAAGTGCACAATGCTGTCCAGATAACACAAAAATCTGGATGAGAATCTGACAGGAACAGACTTAACTCTTCTTAGAGGCTTTGGTCTTGTCTTTCCTACTGCCATAAAACCACACAACATGTATAAGGACATCTCTCTTCAGTTCCTATCAATATGACAGATTTTGAAGCCTGTCCATACTCCGAATACAATCAGTGTAGTTCATTGTTTTAAAAAAAAAAAGTTTAAATTGGAGAAGATAATCTACAGAGCAAATGAAACTATGAAGCCTCAGTGGAAAGCGAACAGAAGAATAAAGAGATGTACAGAAGAAAATATATTTTCCTACTGAACAAAGAAATCATGCAATTAGCGTGTTTAGCTTTCTTAACGATGTTCCTAACATGATGGAAAAAGAAATAATAAGAAAAAGTAAATCTTAAAGCCAAAACACTTCATAAATGGCCACAGATTTAACATCAGTGCAATTCTCCATGCTGCTTTTGCAGCACAGGTAGCAGAACTTGTCTCAAATTTAACAATTTCTTTCTTTTTTTTTTATTTTGGACCCTTTTCTAGTATAATTATCTTTATTCAGAAAATATGTAGAAGTGCTTGCACTATATATGACCTATATGATCCTGACAATGAAAGAGCTTTTGCTACTGCACTTCTCACAATAGAGAGAATAAATCTCACACAGCAGAATATCATTTGATTGTATAACCAAACCAATGCGGTTTTCAGCACATTACAGGAAGTTCAGAATTTCATTATGCACTACTACTGACCCAGAAATATTTTCTGGTTTATTTGATTAAAAGTGAAAAGCTGCAAAGTGAAAATAGAGAGCAAATAACAGACATGTTAAATATAGAATTCCATGCTAAAGCAGTCCAGACTATCTGAAAATAAAGATCTTACGGCCATATAAAAATCAGATGAGACAAACAGGTGGGAGAAAAGCTTTGTATGTTGCTGTTTTCTCTGATGTCACAGAAAGCTGTCATTTTTTTTCCAGATTTTGGCATTCAGAGGCAAGTGCCATTAAAGCTCAGCTCCAGAACTAATAAAACTGTTACAAAACTGTTTCACGGTACCAGAAGCCACTATGGTTGTGAATGCTGGGGGGAGGGGGGACATCATCATGAAACAGTACCTAAAAGTGTTTCATCTGATCCTGTAGAACAAATATCCTAAAGATAAGGAGCAGCATGCAATACAAAAGATGAAGCAAGGCTCAACTTTTATGAAAAGACATCTGAGGGACCTACTGGCGGCAGCGTAGTTTTGTAGAAGCTACAACCTGTGTAACCTACTCCCGTGACAGTACTAAACCATCAACATAAATGAGGATGCTAAAATTTTACTGCCCACGTATGTGCACTGTAACAGTAAAAATGTTGACAAAGCAGCAATTTTTAACCAGGAAAGTAAATTTAATTGATGGTAACAGGAATCAGTGGCTCCAGCTTTCACTTGCCATCGATGCTGCCATTTAAAGGATCGTCAGCATCAATTCACACACCCAGCTGCAGCAGGAGTTTACACCAACTTTGTCGAGTGATAAATATTATAAATGGAAAACAGTAATGAATTAAACTCTGGCTTTCTGAAGTAAATGAGTAAGCCAGCAGCCAAAAAATATTCTGATGAGAATACATAAAGCAATTAGACTTCAACTATTTTTTAAAACAAATTCTTTTAGATGCTAATGGCCATTGTTTTCTCAGTAAGTAAAATTTTCTGTCACAAAAGGTTAGATGATTGCAAAGATTTAATTGCGTGTCTGAAAGAAAGGGAAATGTTTCTTTAAAAAGCTAAGATGGACCTATTACCACATTCCTACAGCAAAATGTCCTGTAACAATAGAACTGTGATTTGCTGAAATTAAAATGCTATTATGGTGGAATTAGGGCTTCAATATTTTTAGCAGCTTAAATAGGCCTTCCATCTTTAAAGGACATCTGATAATAGATAATTACATTTCATCTTAAAGAAACTGAGTTGTTTTCTTAAGGAAAAAATACTTTTTTTCTACAGAGGTTAAAGCATAGCCATCATTAGTAGCAGCAATAGGCTTTAGGTGCCTACTTCAGCTCGGGGGATAGACATTAGCATATAAATAGCCGTTGGTGGCTGCTTGATTCTACCTATTTTATGTTTCAATGTAGCATCAGAATGCACTTCAGCAAGAAGGGGGGTGGTGAGGGAGGGGTTTGGTAATACGGTAGCTTTATAAAGGGGCATCTTTTGGTATTAGAATAATAAAAATCCACTGTTCCTCAGTTACTGGGTTTTCTTTATGTTTGCTGTATCATTTCAACAGTCTAATTAATAAGTTCTAGAGAGCAATCGGACACTTAGAGGAAGGTGCACTGGTCTAAGCAACAGCTGTTTTCTGAGAACAGTAGAATAAGTGCTGCATTTTCTATAAGGTAAATACAGATGTTTCTTTTATGTTTACACAAAATGTGCCTAAAATAATTTCTACTTTTTTTTTTTTAATGGAAAACACTGGAAAAGCTAGGGGTCGTTATTACTCTGCCAACACTACTTCCATGCAATACATTTCCTCATGGGAGACAGACAGGGAAGGGAAAGCCATGAGCATTCCCTGTCCTCCGTTTCAGGCTGACCTTCAAGATTTACTGCTTTAAAATGCTAATCATCATGAGTGACATTTCTGGTGTCGCTAAGTGGATTGTAACAGCAGAGGGAGAAACATTTTTTTTAAACAACTTTCCTCACAGCCAAAGAGGGGAGACTGAAGACACAGCAGAGGTGAGGAGATGGCTCCTCTAGGAGAGCCATAAGGGCAAACATGCTTCAGTCAGTGCATTCTTATTAGGGAGCTGATGAGGGCCTGAAGCAAAACAAGCCCACCTAGGTGCATATGAAGACCCGTTATTGAATCACAGCGTGCAACTCATCCAATGGCATCTTTCGACCTCCCACTGATCTAGGCTCTCAATACAGCACTGCGCTCGGCAAGCCCACGTGATCACCCTGGAATCGGGAGCACAGCTGCACCCCACTCAAAGCTGCCCCACTGTTCCTTCACAATCGCCCCACGTATGTAACAGGGAAGTGTATCTGTATTTGGAGATGCAGCTGACCCATTTCGGCAGTTTCAGGGGAATTAAAGCATCACCCATGAAGCATCATTGGATCCATCAGCTTTACAAGGCAACAGCATAAAAATAAGTTACCATTGAAAGGTAACTGACTTCCAGTCTAAGCAGTCTAAGCTCTGAACTTCTCAGACTCCCTAAGCAGCTGTACATGACTTGCAAACGTAGCACAGGACAGAGCCAGCCGTACCCTCATGGAGAGGAAGCTGCTGGCAGCAGCATCTAAAGCTCTTATAAGCAGCTAGCATTCCAGTAGCTATGGATGGTTGGATTCAGTCGTGTGGTTTGAAAATAGGAGCTCTATATACACTTAGCACATGCCATCAACACACACTCATTTCTAACAAATCACATCTGTCACGTTCTGAAAAGTTTGTTATAATTAGAAAGCAACCAATACTGCGGGCAACGCTTTCACGAGTGCCACTGCTGAACATTCTGCCTGCCAATGCTAAGCCCTTGTAATTGAAGCTTAGAATCTTCTTTCCTTGATTCTTCATTTCGGTCTTGGGCAAAGTCCCCATTAAGTCAACAACAAAACAATTAGGTCCAGAAGTGGCAAAATAAAGTAATATATATTCTTGCACCACAGGTACAAATATTTGAAATGCTGGTTGAAAAAGTAAGGCAAGAGATTTTAGTTCAGGCTGATTGAAATGGTCATTAAAAGTGTTATAGTTTAATTATAAACAAAGCATTGGAAGAAATTAAATACTAGTCCCATCAGTTTTTAAATTACCATCTTGCTCTCAGTTAATCAAGCCAAAGAAAGGTCAAAGACCTCTATCTTCTAACAAAACCAGTTCTCAATTCATTACATTAGTAAAAAAATTAAGATTGTAAAAATGTAACACAACCCTAGTATTTTATCTGCACCATTATAATTTTTAAATATGTTATTTAATCTCCATGACCTTTGCATTACAGTTTATATCAAATGAAGCAGGCCAACATCCTGCAAATGAAACAGGAACCACAGTGAAGCACTTCAGATCTCTCTTCTTTATTAAAAGGGCTGGTGAAAAGAATTACTTTTTTAATTAGTAAAGCCTACTTTCAAGCCACTAAAACCAGAACTGAAATATTTGCATACCAAGGGAAGAAAGACAGCTGTATAGTAACAGAATATTTAAAATAATTCGATTCTTTATTAAGAAGTTTCAGTCATAAATGTCTGAAAAACAGTATGAGACAAAGGCTGACAACACGATCAGTTAGCTGTCTGGTCAGAAATACCAGACCTGCAACTTAATCCCTTCTCCAGGGAGAGATGCTAGGTTTTGGTTAGTGTTGTGCCAGCAGTGATAGGCCAGCAGTATCACACTAGCCAAAAAGAAACAGACAGAAAGAGAGGATAGGGGACTGCAACACACCAGGAAGTAGCGGTGTATTGCAATTCACTGGAATTCTACCCTGTTGCCACAAAACATCTGGTCTGTTTGAAAATACCACATTTCTTAACCACACTCAATCACAGAATTTACTAAAATACAGGAACAAATTTTCAAGTAAGCTTATCAAAACGAGCACACATGAGCAACAAAAGGAACAACAAAAGACTTTAAGATCATCAAATTAAAGTTCATCACGGTTAATGACTGGAATAGACAATCTTAAATGGCTTTTCCAATGTACGAAATTCTGTGTTTCTGTCTGGAAAGCAATCCATCAGGACAGGAGTATTTATCATGTGTTTGATGTATTCTATACACTAAGATTTGTATTTCATGAACTTACATAGAATTAAGCACTTATTATTTATACATCGCCATAGCACTCGAGCTTTCAGATCTGATAACTTACTGTGAAAAACAAGCAGAAACAGTTTGCCTGTCTAGCTGCAAATTTCTAGCCTTCATTGACATAGTAATGAAGAACAATAGAGCCATGTGCTTCCATTTGACAGCTGCACCCAGGAGAGTTTAAGGGATAAAACTAACCAATGAGACACAAAAGGAAAAATCAAACAAAACCCACTACCCCCCCCCAAACTAACCAATGAGAAACACGAGGAAAAAATCAAACAACCAAACAAAACCCACTACCCCCCAAACAAACAAGCAAACAAAAAACCCAAACAAACCCACCCAACAGCAGATGCAATTTAGCCCTTTGATTCCCAGACCAGGAATATTTTTCATGTGTAAACATTCTGCCCTTTCAGAAAAATCTCCCAACAAAGACAGAGTTCTGTAATAATTATACCATAATTACTGTCATGTAGCTTCTGTAAGAATGTCTCTAGCAGTTAGACAATCATTGGCCTAATGATCAAAAGTATGAACGTCCCACAAGACTAAGGATGTAACAGTGCAGTATGACAATGCTTCTGATGCTGTACAGCTTAATCAACCTAACTGTGAAGCTAATTTTGGAGAGAGTTACATGATTTTACACCTCAACTTACTAGATACTGCCCTATCTGTAACTATCTCATTAGAGAAGAAAATCAAATGGAAACCAAACAAGGGCACTCACGGGCATCCTTTTTCAAGGGAACACACCTTCAAAGGAGCCACCACGTGATAGCTGAAGTGCTCTCCCGGGGCAGAAAAGCTCCAGACAGTATAAATATGGCAGCCACCGAACGCTATAAATCAGGCTCACCTTATGTAAACTGTGTGCTTTTCCTGCTTCTAATGAGACAATCTTCCCCTGCGTGGGAGAATCTAACAATAGGAGATGTGTCTTTGATGTGATTCATCTGAAGCTTTATTTTCAATTGGAGCAGCTTTGTTGCAGGCTCTAGCCCTTTCATCTCCAAGAAAAATCTAACGTGTTTTACCTGAAAAAGTAGGGGATTTTAATAGGCATTCACAACTCATCTGGATAGATAAATAGTTCTGCTTTTACTCTCATCCTGATCAAACAAAAAACATTAATCTGAAAGCAATCTTTGTGTATTTCCCTTCCTGCGATAGGGCTGAGAGGCTACAGATTTCACAACCGATTCTATTATGCAGATATGTACGTTTCACAAACATAACCATCTGAAGAAAATATACCTTGGATCATCAGAAACATTTTTATTGTGATGCAGAGACTTAAAAATCCCCACAAATTGATTTAAAATAAATTAAGGATACTTGTGGACTGCAGCATCTGTCCATAAACCTATCTAATCGCACTCCGTTCTCCAGCTATAAACAAGATAAGCAGGAGCACTAACGGATGGGATACCTGCGAATTTCTGAATTACCTTTTAACATCTCTTAAGGAAAACCTAATGACAGTTTGTGAACCATCTGCTCTACTGAAAGATATATTATTTAAAGTTATGCAATCAAACCCAAAACAGCAATACCCAGGACTTTCTCTTCAGCGTGTAAATACCTAACAGAGTGCCCATAAAAGTGAAAATTAAGGTTTTTGTTGCAGTGGTAGGCCATGAGGCTATCTTTAGATATTTTAAATACCTTCATAAAAAGTTATGTAAATATACCCAAGCAATAAACCAGCAAATATTCATACCAATGCATTTAAGAATACGTCTACACTCTCTACAGACCACTTAAGTGTCTTGTAACCATTCATATTCTCTTAATGGTTTCTCTTCAGTTGTGTAAAAAAAAAAAAAAAAAGATATTTTTCTTTAATCTTTTCTCAAAACCTGTAATTTTATACCCACAACAAACTGCAGGAACAAAATCCAAACCACAGGCTTTATCAATTACCAACTGCAAAAATTATGCTCAAGAAATCACATAACATTTGGAGATGGTTAACGCAGGGGAACAACAGGATTGTTTTCCACAGCACCCATTGTTAACTTCAGTATCAACGGAACAAGACCAAATATAAAACTTCTGTGGACCTCAGTGAGCTAAGAATTCAGCCATCAAGGAGGGGTTTTCATTGCTGGGTATTTTTAAAGCTCTATTTGTAATCTTATTGTAGCGAAGACAGACGCGACTGACTGGTGCAAATGAATCAACAGATGTAAACCAGCAAAGTTTTGTTTGCTTCTTTGTACTTTTAAGGTTTTATTTATTTATAAAGCTTTGGGGTTTTCCCCTGAAGCAAAACAAAACTGTTAGCAACCCAAGACAATACATGGAAAAAAGTTACTTATTCATTTGCATACAGTTGTGTCTTTGCTCTGTTGCCTTAGGCTTGAAAATTTTACTTTAAGAAACAGGACCATCACAAATACTAGCTCTAGCTCTCCTAAATGCTCAAAACTTATTATGAATTCATTAAATATTTAGGAATCATCAGCATATACAAAGTCCATCTGGGCAATCCAAATAACTGGGAGAACTACATGTAAGCAAAACATTCTCATATGATATATTTTGCAGAACCACATCCTCTATGGCTTTACACAGTGATGCTCTCACAAGATTCCTACTCCCGAGATTTTTATACATGTGTCTTTGTTACACACAAGATAACTACAAGTGCATACGCAATTATCTCTTAACTCAAGTTGTACCAGCAAAACTACGTGAAAACTCTTGAGATGATTATTAACATCCACTGTTCTGGATGGGAAAGCCCACGTCACCACCAAAGCAAAATCCGTACGTGGCTGTGTGATCAGACCCCATGGAACTTAAGGGAAGAGGGAAGTTCATTTCTGCAAGGAACAGACCTGGCTGCAAAGCTGTATCTTCATCGGGCAATCCTCATCAGCAGAGCTTTCATCTTCTGAAATCCCATCTTGAAGAGTCAAGCACAGGTATCACAGAATGGTTTGGGTTGGAAAGGACCTTAAAGATCACCGAGTTCCAACCGCGCTGCCGCAGCAGGGACACCTCCCACGTAACCTGGATCTGGACACATCCAACGGCAGAGCAGCCACAGCTTCCCTGGGCAGCCTGTTCCACTGCCTCACTACCTTCAGAGGGAGGAATTTCCTTCCTATTTCTAATCTAAATCTACCCTCTTCCAGTTTTGAACCATTGCCTCTCATCCTATCACTATTGGCCTTGTAAAAGGTCTCTCCACGGCCTTCTTGGAGGCCACAGGAAGGTTTCCTTGGAGCCTCCTCCTCCCCAGGCTGAACAAGCCCAACTCTCTCAGCCTCTCCTCATAGGAGAGGTGCTCCAGCCCTCTAAATATGATATTGTTTGGCATCTCAAGTTAGTGAGGGATGAAGTTCTGCTAAGATACTTAAATGGCTTTAAAATTAGCACTCAGTATCTTGAAGAAATAAGATTAGAAACAGTTTCAATATTTACATTTTTTAGAAAAGCAAACCATAGACTTTTTCAGCCGTCTCAGTTTAAACTAAGCCATTTCATGTATTTGCTGTTACTGTAACTGCTCTTACCACAGGCTTATTTCCACTCTCCACATGAAGTGTCTGAGAAAACAAGCCAAAGGCCCAGACTAATCTAGAAAACAACATTAAAATGTACTTTAAATGGACAAAAACGGGAGAAAAAGCCTTCCAAGGCATGAACTAAGCTGTCACTCAGCGCTTCCCACGCTCCCCAAAATACACCAACACTAAATGTATATTTCTACACACTCATCCTCACTTAGCTTGGTACTTAAAAAAAAAAAGAGAAACAAAAAATAGGCTTTAAATGAACTCTAGACAGTGCTAGGCAATTTAACAATGATCTGATGGTAGAAAAAGACAACCACCAACCACCAACAAACCAAGACAAGCACCAACAAACCAAAGAAACCACCAACAAACCAAAACAAGCACCAACAATCTGCTTTATTTCAGCTTACAGTGGTGTGGGCTTCTCCCCACCCCCGCTGGGAGGTAACCCAGTATCATATCATAAAGACAACCCTGAGCCCTGAACCGTATTTCATGTCCTGTTGACCACATGGGCGGGCGATGTATTGCCAAGATAGACAGCTCTCCTAAGTGCAAACCCATCTGTAATCATAATTAAACAATAACGTGCTGGTAGCATCTGTTTCCTCACATTCCTGCAGGGCTCATGTGTAGCACTTGAGGTGATTTCGGTATACTGGTCAAAAGGGTTAATTATTCTACAATGAGTAGAAGGAAAGAGTGACACCAGTGAAAAGTATCACTGAGGAAATGCACATTACTGAAGCAATGACCAGCAACTGAGGAACAGATTCACAGCAGGCTGCTAATGATGAGACAAAGATTACAGCTAGACACATCTTGCTGGTAAGGACATCAACTTAGTAATAACACACTAGAATGGATGGTGTAAATGAAAAAAGAGAAGGAAAGAAAATCAAGAAGATGGAAAAAAGAGGCTTTCAGCTGACATTCATTCTACTAAGCATTTTAAGTTCTGTGAGTTAACCACAGTGGGGAGGGGGAAGCTTCTCTCTAATCGTGCTTTAGCAGATGAGAGGTTTTTTCCCCTCCTTAAAAACTATCCCTATAGAAGCCCGCGTTGAAAAGCAGTCCATAAAACTTGAGGGTTTTTAAAGGGTCACGTTCACAGTGCCAGACACATGTATTCTGTTATGACTGCTGAATTTAAAAAAGTGTCATTTTGAATTGTGAAGATAAAGTATAACACAGTAAGATATGTTCAGTTTTCTAGTGCCTTAAAGAATATTTTGTTCAATGTATAGTTATCACACACTTATTTCTGCAAGGCATGCTGCTTCTTGTACATGTCAGCTGAAACGACAGCAGCCCTATTCAAAGACAGATGATGTACCTCCTGCTGTGCTAGCAAACAGACACTCAACAAGACTTGACTTTTATTGCTAACAGGCATGGACACTGAACTTTGCAAATGAAGCCTCAGACTGAAAGAATGTGTCCAAATGGCCCAAAGCTTCAGACTCCAAGTTCTAGTCTCTGCCTCTCAGCTTGATCGAAGCAGCTCTCTCAGTTGGCCTTGTTCTTTCCAGTTCTTTAATTCGAATTGTGAGTCGAGGAAAGATTTGAAATGTGAAAAGACACACAACCTGATTACTGACATTCAAAAATGAAACATGCTGAAAAATCTATATAGTTTTTGTTTAATGGAAGAGTAATGTGATTCCCCCTTAAGATAGAGACAATAAATTTGCTTTAGCTTTCCAATACTACACCATTATATTTCATAAGAGCTTTTTCACATAGACTTTGGAATAACTGAAATAACTTTACACATTCAATTTGGTTTCTTTAGAAAACCTAGGTAATAGAATTTCTAATTAACTTATCTAAATAATTACTTGGAAGGCAAGAAGGGAGACTGTCCAGGACTGTTTCCAGAACTGGAAGGATGGTGGCAATTGTGGACTTACATCTGCCATTACTGAAGATAACTGGAGCCTGATGATCAGTGAGACGTTCTTAAAACAGGAACCAAAAATACCCAGCAAGTTGAATTATGGAAGCTGGTTTTGAGTGCTGGCAACTGATTCTGCCCTTTAGATAGGCGCTTTGTTGAGGTTTATGATAATAAAAATCAAAGAAGTCATTAAATCACTGGTACTTCAAAACTCTCAAGTTACATAACAGCGAACGTTCTCACCACGGTTCTAATGGCATTTGGTAAAGGGCTTACTCTGAAAAAGGCAACCAGGAGAAAGCAGCCCAGTATTATTGTATCCTCAAGAAAGATGCCTGTTACGCTTTGTAGCTTTAAGGAAATTTGACTAAGCTGTTCAGTCAAAACCATTCATGAAGAAATGAGGAAAACCACATTGGGATTTTTAAATTTTTTAAGTCCGCAATTATCTAAAATTGCTACCATTACTAGGAAAAAAATAAAGGAAAAAATAAAGAAAACCAACAAAAACAAAACCATGATCGTTTGTGTCTTACAGTTCAGAACACAAAATGCAGAGAAACTGGATTTGATTCTGCTATTTATCAGTGTAAACCAAGAGCAACTCCGAGGAATCCAGTGTACATATTCAAGTGAAACTTGGTTTTATTTTGGAATTGAATAGAGCCCTATTGGAAGGACTGAGGGAAGGTGATGACACCATGTTCTTCAGCAGAGTTTTCTAGTTCCATAAACAACAGTGGTCATCCATCCCTGCTGCATGATTGCTTTCACATGGTTAGCCAATTACAAGCAAATTTGGTAGAATTAAGATCCAAAGTTCTATCCAATTTCATTTTAAAAACCCCAGCAAAATAAAACCCACCAAAAAAACCCAGAGCCAAACAAAACAAAACACACACAAACAAAAAAACCCAACACACAAAAAAACCACCAAAAAAACCCAAACCACCAACCAAAAAAAACCCCACCAAAAGGGTAAGTAGAAGAGAAACACTCAGTTGAAGCCTGCACTGTAAGCTCAACGATTGCCCACCCTTTGGCAGCAAATCTAAAGAGGGTTTACTTGGAAATGACCACAGCACGGTGCTGCCCCAGTGCCATTAGCAGTTAATGGATGTAAGAGGCAGGAACAGGTAGGCAAAGGAAGAGCTTAAGGCAAGTGGGAAGAGCTGGTTATCACTAGGTTGTGTACTGAGGTTACATAAATGCATAAGAAACAAGAAATATGTACTTGCATATTGACTTGCTAGGAACATATTTTAACCTTCCTTACCCTTGGGTACAAGTCCTTTCCTACAGGATTCCAATTAAAACAAAACCCAAAAACATAATTAGGAGAAGTGGTGAAATACATATGTTAAGCATGCCACAATACATCTTCTTACATGTCTGTACCTTACAGAATTCAGAATAAATTTGATTTGACTTCAATATTTAAGTATGATTTTATGTTACAAATCACAGGCATCAGGTTGCTGCACTTGTTATCAACATCTAGGAACTACAGAGTATGAGCTCAGTTAAAAACCACCTATATTTCTACTGCAAATCTGAAGGGGTAAGACTACGTGACTTAGGTTAAATGAAAGTATTTCCAATTATTTTTTCTGCATTTGGAAATAGTAAAACCGTAACATTGTTACATAAGCATTGAGAATATTAATATACAGAGAGAGCAATGCAAGATTTCATCTTTCCCAGCAGAGAGAAAGGTGGATTCATTAGACAGAGCTATGTCAAGATGCTGGTGTATGGTATTTCATGCAGCCAAAGATAGGTGAAGGCGTCTCACTGTATGGGGATCTCTACACTACCGCTGGGAAAAAACCTGCATTTAAGAAGACGGCTGGCCAGTAATATATTTAACCCCCCACCTGACATGATAAATGAAAGAGAATAAATGTATACAGCTAGTGAGACTTCCAGGGAACAGGGAGAGACTTCAGCACTTTTGCTGACAGGGACTTTACTGTCAGTGGCCTGTCTCTCTCGGAGGCAGCTGTCAATCACAGACCATCTTTCTCTCCCAGAGGAGTTCATTGTGCCTGAAGACAGTTGTGGAATAACTGCTCCTAGGCGTCGGAGCAGCAGATGGAGTGTATCTGTCAATCATTGTCACTAATTATTAACTTCTGTCACTCAGAGCAAGGCAACATATCTCTGCCTGATCCTCTGTGATTTGATCTGCTACGCCACCTCAGAGACAGACAGTTCAACCTTTCATTATGTGTCACACACACACTGCTCTGCTGGGTCAGCCCTCGTGACTCAGTGCTCCAGCAGAATTCTATTTTAGCCACTGAACGCTACACGGAGAAGCTGGCACGAAGGACACGCTCTGTGTTCAAATGCAGCGGTCGCTCATTTTCTGTAAACATTGTGAAGCTAGAGAAGCATGGAAACACCAGTCTCCCAAGTTTTAAACAAAGAGAAGGAAGATAATCTATATAAGCCACGTAACTCGAGTTCTCACTGTAAGCTGCCCCTTGTAAATTACTAAAACGTTAATTATCTTATCTCAAAAGACTTACTCCAGAAAGAGAGGCAACTTCTTTTAATGTCAATTACTTACAACAATTAGAAAGGTTCAGGTGGACTGACCAGACAAGACGGATCTTCCCTTCCTTTTCCATTGGCCAGAAAAATGACTAGAAATTATCATCGGTGACTTCTGATTGATCTTATTTTTGTCTGCATTTTCCATCATGGAATTCTGGGCATTTTTACCAAAATTCCGTGCAACAGCACCAGCCATGCTCACTAAAGGAAAAGGATCAATTAGCAAAGCTCATCATCTCAGAAAAAAGCATATTCTCTCTTTTTATATTTTTAAGTATACACTTGACATCCCTCCAGAAATTCTACTTAGCCAAACCCAATGTAGAATCCCAAGGTTGATCAAGAACATTTATTATACAGAGTTTACAATCTCTCTTATGCACAGACTCACTTAAACAAAAACCACTCCTATACGGGTTTAATTCCTCTTTCTCCATAGTTTTGAGCATTAGCAAAGTCATTAATTCTGATGATATTTGTTCAGGCACTTTTTACATGATGATTTTTAAGAAACTACTACTGCTATACTATAAAATACTGCATTTTATCATATTCTAATACATAAAAAAAAAAAAAATATTCAAAACAGAGGTACAAGAATGCTTCCAAGAAGGATTTAGGGAAGAACTCAAATTTAAGCTTCCACTGCAATGTTGTGACAAAAATGAATGAAAGCAATAACTGGGTGCATGTAAGAGTGGAGAGGATAAGAGGAAATTATTCCATTAATGCAATTTGCATCAATTAATCAAAGCAATTGTTATACAAGTTGTGCTGATGTTCCCATTTGAAAGGAATAACAAAGACTTACAGAAAGAATTTCATCATTAAAAGAGACTTCCAGAAATCAGTAATATTTGTTTAAGGAAAGACTCTGAGAACTAACTTCATCATCGTGTATAAGGATTGAGATGGAAAGAAAATGACAGATGTTCTACAGACATTTGAAGACTGGTCTGAAAAGAAAAATAATAAATAAATAAAAACCAGAGCTAAACATCTACAAATCAGACAACAGGTGAAAAAATCCCAACACCCCACATCATCACTTTTTAATAGCAGAGGTTATTCAGTTTAAACAGTGGATTGTCCACATTCATTTGCTATTATCAAACATTTTCCTCTCCAGACAACCAAATTCAGCCGAGTAAAGTGTTTGTAGCAAAGTGAATAGGTTCAAGGAGGCATTAACGGTTGAAATACAGGATTAGTCTGTCTCATTTCCATTTTTCTCAGTCCTTAAGTTCTATAAAAATTATTAAATTTCAAGTTGTACATTTTAAAGTAGTTCAGAATTGGTAAGATTTTCTCATCTTAAATTCTATTAACTCCTCTATCCACTATCCCTTAGCCTGACTACAAGATCTACATAGCTAGCTACGTCACTTTATTTCTTTTGCTTCAATTCCAAAAAAACTCCCAAAAGTATCTGATAAAATTCAAATTTTGAAGCCTCATTCTAGACCTGAAAATTCTTACAAGTGCATTCATCAATTTAAACAGTAGATTCTTCTTTATCTCCCCCTTTTAATACTAAATGAATTTTCCATACCCAAGGATACAGATCCCAACCAGCCCCAGGTTGTTCAGTAATTCCCTCTCCTGAACAACAACAAAAAGAAACCCCTGAAAAACTCAACAAACCAAAGATTTATTTAGGTATTTGTTTTTAAAAGCTCAGGACAACTTTGATAGGTCCATTCAACATTCTTACTTATACCCCTGTCAGAATACTAGTGAAGCACAAATCAAATTTCAAACTGTTAAACAAAAAAATATAGCCACAAAAAAATATAGCCAAAAAGGGGAAGCACTATTGGAAACTGCATAGTAAACTGATATTCCAAATCTTGGGAAAATCTTCATTTATTTCCTCACACCTGCCCATTTAAAAGAAGATACATTTTGGTGTCTCTAACTACAAGGACTGTTGTTAACATACAGCTCTCACTGGAAAAAAGGACAAAGAGACTGTGAGACTATTTTTATTTCCTCTGGTTTAGACCCTGACCATCTGCTGTCATTACAGCTCAAAGTACACTTAATATCCTTTCATAACCTTTGACAACAGGAATCACTAACGGTATTTTAGGTGAAGATACTTTTATAAAATATTACAATCAAATCAATTGCATTAACACATTTGAACCTCTAAGTTCAACACAGTGGAAAACACAATACTACTTTATTATATCAGCTGTCTGGTCATATATAAATCATCTATAACTAAAAGCAAAAGTATTGAGAGTACTATTTATCCAGAGTTAGCAAAAGGAATTACCCAACATCTGAAAATGAAAAACCACTAATAAGCATTACAGCGTATTGAAAAGTTTAAACAATGTGATTAAAGAAACTTTTGCAATAATAAGGAGTGTATGTGATTCTATTTTACCTTGCTAACAAAATTCCTCTGGGATTTCTTATTCAGTTATACAATAACTAAACTGGAATATTATATTAAACAAGTCTCACATTCTACCTGTATTCAGAATATATTTAAAGAGATAATGTTCTTTCAGTGTATTGAACTTCACTAAAGTATTTTCACTGAAATTATTTGCCCAAAGCAATAAAGAGAATAGGAGGAAAATCAAAAAGCTCTAACTAATGCCTTGCCCATTTAGAGGCTTAAAAGATGCACTGTAAAGACATTTAAATCATCTTTTATAAAAGTTCATTTTTAAGAAATGAAACAAGGAATTTCTTTAGAAGGGCTGAGTAGAAAACTCTGTACAAAAAATACAGAGAAAAGATGTGCCACATCTCCTGCTGCAAGAAGCCAGGAACAAAGAAAAGCCTGCTCTGTAATCCTTAAAAAACCAAACAACGTTGAAAAGGAAGACGGCAGCACAGATAATTACAGTGCCTAAACTGTTTATATAGCAATTAGAGAATTAAACCCAAAACAAACACAGAAACAACAGCAACAAAATGAAAAAAAAAAAATAATGTGCAGATACAACGGCAAAACTTGTCAGGAGAATTGCTGTGCTCAGCAAAATCACAAGAAATATAAATAGCGTTATTTCCACGTTATACAGAATTACACAGTTTCTTTAAATCTGCCCTAAGCCTCGGGTTTACACTGTACTTATGTCCCTTATTTCATTTTATTTAGGGCAATATTAGCAAGTATTCAGGAATGCACAAAATGTTCCAATACCTGCTTTTAGTTGGTTCTGCCAACATGCCATTTGCACCGTACTGGCAGCTTCACTACATCTGAAGCAGACAAATTACTCAATGTATTTAAAATTGAAATACTTGAATTTCAAGTTTTCAATAAATTTCTTCAGCATGTCTAGTGCAATCTGCAAATCACTGGCAAGTATTCTGGCCATACAGCTTTCAAATTACTATTTATCAATTAATAAGCCCAGATACACAATACTTGTGTGTCAAGTATAATGACTTGATACTTTACAATTTCCAAAGCATGAAATTTAAAAGAAAACAAAGTAGACACCAAAATAATATTTTCCACCCTCCAAACCATTAAAATTAATACCCAATGCTATCTTAAATACTTAACGTTCAGACTTGTGTGCATCTGAATCAACATATCCAGTTCATTCGCTTCCATGGAGTTATCAGGCAACAATGCAAATCAATAAAAATGCATCCAAGGAATTAATCTAGGGATTAATTTTGCACAAATTCTATCCTGTATTTAAACCCAGCCACAAAGAGGCCAAATTCGTAGTGCTGTATAATTGCTGTTTATGTCAAGTAGGTCGACACGGGAATGTATAAGGGTGTAAATTTATCCCACGTTTCAAACTCATTTCAGCTAGATGAGGCAAACTAAAACCTCAGACACTCCACCCTGGTTACTACCTCTGGTTTAATCACACCTTGACCTCCAGTGCTTTTCTTCAAAACATGCTCAGATTTAATACAAATATAATCAATGCGGGAAATGAGATGACACAAGCATGTGTTGTGACCACTTTTGGGGTTAGAAAATAATTTGCTGATTCTTGATAGCTCATGTTTCCAAGCAAGACAGTCAAAAATCCCAAGAATCCTCAACTCCTCTTCCTAATAGCACTGCGAGGACAAATAAGCTTTATTGTTTTGGTCATGTACACAGGCACAAAAAACCACACACTCTCCTTTAAGGTCTTAAAAAACAAAAACAAAACAAACAACAAAATAAAACCCAAAACCTCTCAAATTCAAAAGAACCATTCAGCAAGAAATTTACAAGTGGCACCTACAAGGCTGATTCCCAAATGCTCAGTTACCAGTCAGCTGTGAAGCGTACCTGAATTCCCTGTGGATCTAAGTTAACCACTGGGCAAATTCGTGAGGCACTTGAAATGCTGCCTATCAGGACTGGGCAGTAAGCGAACCATGCAGCATTCTGTATAAAAACAGACAAACCTGACTCGGTTGTTTAATGAAGTCAGGCATCTGAATCCTTAACAAAACAGAATCCTAAGCCCATCATCTTCTTCGGCGTTTTCTATTTGCTGGTTAAAGCAATTTGGTAAGCAGACTGTTCTGGATACCAATTTTGGCCACTGGATATTTTCTCTGTAAGGTGCAAGAAAAATGTGGTGCTTGAGACTGGATTTGCCCCTTCAAAATAGAAACATGTGAGGCAACTGTTTCCAGCATCATCACTGGAAAAAAAAAAGGCAGCATATTATATTGTGCCATAAGGCAGCAGAGATGGGAACTACAATGCTGAAATAACAGCCTACTACTGTGTAAGCTGCTTTTTTTAGCTCTCTCAGGCTTTGGCCTTCCCTTCAGGCCTCCCATGCTTCCATTCAGCATCAGATTTTGCTCTCTGAACAGTTACAGATAGAGATATATACCTAAGAACCCACAACAGGGTTAAAAACAATTACTAAACTTGAATGCTATTCAAACTTGAACAGGATTTCAGATATTACAATAAAGAAACAGCAGTGTTAGGAGGTGAGCAAGGAGGAATACCTTCACCACGATAAACAAGGAGTTGTGGGGAAATTACATTACACAAAGATGCCGAACCAGCCAGAAACAGAAAATGAGCACAAAGTAGATAATTTTCACAATTCAGCTACTATTGTAATTCCCATGCTGTCACTAAAATGATGGAGAGAAGCACCAGAAGAAGATTCATTCCAGTAATGCCTTTCCTAGGCTAATAACAAAATAACATTCGAATGTTGAAAATGAACACCCTGTCCAAGCCGAAGGAATATTCTACAAAAAAATGTCCGAGCTGCAGCACTTCCAGAGGGGTATTTTCTTACTCGGCGGAGAACCGAGGCTGGTAATAATGATAATATTTTTTATTATCGTAACAACAACAACATTTCATACCGAATAAGCTGGGATGCTTTCTGCCCTCACAGAAATGCACGAAACCCAACAGTCTTAATGTTTGATTCTGAATCCGTCTGTCAGGAAACAAGCGCCAGCCTTCAGCGGCCGCGGCTGCCTGATTAGTCTGGCAGTCACTCCAGCGAGCTATCAGCTTCTCAGCGTGAAGTTCTCCTGCATCACTGCTCCAAGCCTTTAGGCAAAGGATTCTAATAATGAGTCACAGTGCCGTGACTGAGGCCACACTTCTGCTCTGGTGAGCTGCTTGCTGAGAGGGCCTGCATCCTCCCTCATTATCATTTTACAGCTTCCCCCCACCCCCTCCCCTTCCATCGCTCCTCTGCAGTCCTTTTCCTTCCTCCGAATGCTTGGTGGATTTCAGTGAGAGTGCTTAGTGCTACCACCAGGACAGAAGCCATATGCTCATGTTTAGTAACCTTCTGGTGTGAGGTAATCATAGAACTTAAGATAAGGCAGAGTATTATGCAGAACAGTAAGATAGTCTTCTATCACACCCTAATAAATAGACATCCTCCTTCCAAACAACAGAGGTTACAAAAGTAAAACATTTTACACGTGGATTTTTCATCTGCCTGGCAGCTTGCATTAAAAGGGAGAAAAAAAAAGCATGGAGGGGATTAAAAAAAAAAAAAAAAGGATGGAGGGGGGAAAAAAAAAGGAGGGAAAAAAACAAGGAAGGAGGGGAAAAAAAAGATACACCTTATGCACTGCTGGGAAAACAATTCCTTTAGAAATTGTTGGAAGCTACTTAAGCCAAAACATAGTTATATTAGTTATGTCTTCCAAACACACAGAGCTGTACTAACTTGCTATTGAGTAATCACCTGGCGACATCCAATCCAACAAATTTACTGGACAAACTTATTACTGGACTTAAAGGTTTTTGCCACTCCGGTAAATGTCCCTGTCCCGGGATATACCCAAGTTATCCGCAGTGTTATGCGGCGAGGCCACTCCTCTTTCTCGTTCATTTTTCACACAGGTAGAAACCTTTTGTTAATGTTCTTTACCTAAAGCCTAGATCTACCTGAGTGCTAGCAAACTTTCTCACGACTTTTCTAGAGAGGAAACATGATGGCAACAAATGAAAGATTTAGAATAGGCACATGCAGTTCTGCTCAACTGAAGCCCCAAAAGATACAGAGAAATGTGCAAGTGAATCCAGAGCAGACAGAAAATCAATAGAATGACTACGCTCTCTTCTCAAGAACGCTGAAATCACTATCTATACATTTAAAACTAATCAGAGAGAATCCTTTCCAGAGCTATGTACTTATATATGTCACACCTTATTATTACAGGATCAGATACTATAAAGAAATCCAGTGAGAGTAAAAAATGGGGACATTAATAAAATTGCAGTAACCATTCCTATTTTATCAACAGTTACATGTAGTAACTTCTGTACAGGATTAGAATAACCTGAAAACCAGACTGCCTGCAAAGACTGACTGCCTGCAAAGACCCACAAGGCAGATATTTTTATAGCAAGCAGTTCAGATGACCATGCGTTTCTAAAAATCAAAACAAATGCAGGTTTTGAAGCATTTGAAGAATGTTACCAAGGCATCTCCTAGGTTGGAAATACATTTTACCCTCAGCCTGCTACTTTGAGAAACCATGTGACCTAATGGCACTAGATTTTCTCTGTGTTAAATTTTTTTGTCCCTAAGAGTTCTGTGGTACAATTTCATGTAAAACTGCAGTTAACTTACTCAGTAATAGATTCATGTATTCTTTAAGACTGATGTGCTGTGAGCCATTACAGGATAAGCTAAGTTGACAGACTCTATTAAAGTGCAGTACTGTCATGGAAATTGTGATCTTAACACAAGTGCATGTGACGGATACCAATTACTTTGCTCTTTTTCATAAAAAGTCTGCATGACATAGAAGTTATTATGAATGACTGATAAGATCACAGAGTGCTTTACATCATCACTTTCAAACATGATTCATCCTTAATCATGGAGTAGGCATAACTGCTAATCTATCATATTACGACCTGTTGGATACAGACGAGACAGATTAAGCTGGTCTCCACCTAACCAAAGTTACTATCAGACTGTGGTAATTGTCACTTAAGGAAACTGGCATCTTTCTTCATGACAGCAGAAGGATGCTTAATAATCTTAACATCTCCTGTTTAGAAGCATTAACTTATTAGTCAAGACAGTCTCTTCCAGAAAGCAATTATTTTAATCAATGCTCAATCGTATGTTATCATCCGTTAACAATTGCCTTTAAAAGCAATTAACCAGACAGTTGTTTCTAAACACCCTCAGATCGATGCTGCAGTCAAAAGGAGGGCACTGCTTGCTTAAGCACGTGCCGCTTACTGAGAAAACTCAATTTTCAGCGGTTCAGAAGTAGGAAAATATATAGATGTAAAGACATTTAGAAACAGAAAGGAAACACTGTAAACATTACATGCTTTCGTTGCAACTCGGAGAATAGAACAGATCCTTTTTGCCCCTCAGTACTAAAACACAGCAAGTGCCACGGTCGTGTTCTGGCTTGATTTACTTATGAATAAAGATACATGCTAACTGAACAGCAAACACTGGGCTCACTTCTTCGTGTGTTAAGCAGCTGTATCCAATAAAATAAATTAAGAACTTCAAAAAACCCAAAAATTTTAGCTTTAGTACCAATGAAGAACTGAAAACCTCAAGAAGTTTTCACTCCACAGCGCTGATGGGCAATTCCTGAATATTTGGTTTTATTAAGCTGTTGTTTTGCAATTATTGTATGATTTATAAGAAGCTATAAAGCCCAAAATATGGCTAAATATCCAGCTTATAACTAATGACTTGCATTGGAATATGAAAGCATAAACTCAGTCATCCTACAGATCCCACAAAATTAGATTCAGGAGTTACTATTTAGAATCTTGGTCATAAACCACACATGGAATTACAAGAGGGCAGTGGCACATACTTCAAAATTCATATGGGAAAAAACAAGCAAATCACAGTTCTATTTAAAATTATCCAATAAATCAACTGTTGGAGCAGTGGGTATGGCATGGCACTCCTCTATACGTACTCTCCTCCTGGCAGTGCATATAAACCGAATTTTACCTTCCCATGCAGTCATTAATGTCCAGAAGTGACTTCTTAAGTTTTAAAAATAATTAAAGTAGCCAAAATGGACATATGATCAGTGTTTAATCTGTGGGGCTTCAGGGGTTTCCTCTGGTGGTTTGGGGTTTTTTTGAGCAATTTTTTGTTTTGCAAACAACACTTATAAACTGAACAGATTTTTGCATTGCTGTCTTTTCTTCATGTAAAGTGCATGAAATGCTTATTTTTCTTAAGAATTAATTCACAATAGTCCATTTAAAGACAATCCTCTACACAAATTTCTTCTGATACTTAGTTCATCTAAATACAAGTTTGCAAGATGAAGTCAGAAATCCAGAAGTCTCTTCATGGGGAGCAAAAAGTAAAGAAACAATGAAAAAAAAAAATTAAAAAAAAAAAACAACAAACCCCACACCCCAACAACCACAAAAAAAAACAACCAGCGACCCAGAAAACAGAAATCCCCCTCTCTCAAACTTTTTCTATGACCTGTGCTCTAATGCAGTAGAAATACTGCAAGAACTTTCCCTCAGTATCACACTCAGGTATCACACAGGGTATTAGGGGTTGGAAGGGACCTTGGAGATGTTCAAGTCCACCCCCCTGCCAGAGCAGGACCATACACTCTAGCACAGGTCACAAAGGAACACAGACAGGCGAGTTTCTTCACTATACTCACCACGCATTTGTGGGTGTAGTCAAAAGACTTCAAAAAGTTTTAAGATAAAAGAACTAAGCAAAATTCCTATAGAATCAAGTAGATGGAAGATACCATTACAACTCTGCCCATTACAACCACTAGAGAATTTTCTTCCCACGATAAATCAGCAGTTGAAATAATGACAAATATATTAGGAAATCCCTCCAATTCTCCAAAATGAGTACCTATTCTTCTCCTGCGCTGTAGCAGGAGATGTATCTGCAGAGGTATCAGCTCACGGTTCTTCACAGCAGGTTTGCAATGATATAGTCACACATTAACATTTTTGCTCATATATGATTAAGTACATTGCAAATATGCAAACATATAAAAACTCTGACGACTTAAATAAATTCCTCCCTTACAGCTCTACCAGAGTCTTTGTGTAACAGATTCTTTAAAGGAGAACAAGACAGCCACCTAGAGGACAAGAAAAATAACCTATCATTAGATCACAAACTATCTTTGGATCACAGGGGAGCACTGAATGACCAATTCACTCACTGTAAGTCAGAAAAAACCCAGCCAAACAGGTATGAATATAAGTGGAAAGGTTCCACGTTACTGCTACCCATCAGGGAGGGGGGTTTTATTTGGTATTTCAACATAACTCACTTAACTGATAACCCTGAACTGCAAAAGTGACAGTCCTCTCCATTTAGCATGACAACACACACAGAAAATGTGTATTTTTATAGAAGCAAAATGGTTTGCACTATATGGCATAAAAGCACTGCTCCATAATTAGGGATAAAGATGTCAGTTCTGTCTACATTCTTAACTACATTACTGCACTCATTTCCTTACTACAGCACCACAGAACACCATTCACAGCCACCATGCCCTAATTTCCTTACTACAGCACCACGGAACACCATTCACAGCCACCATGCCCACAGCAGCACATAACTGCCAAGTTGTAAACCTTCACTGTTAGTCCCAGGAGTTCCAAGTGGACCGTCTTTGGTATCTCTTGGTGCATCAGAGATGTAGACACATTTGGGATTGCAGCCCCACGGGAAAGGATTCTGGATAATTATTAATATATACTCAGATCAATTCCTGGCAGTGGAAAAGCTTAATGCAGTTCTATTAGCATAGCTGTTTCAGAACAGATGTTATAAGGTGAAGAAAAATGTGCAGAACCACCAAGTTACCATTTAAGAAAGTACAGAAAAAAAGTCTTTCTAGAGGTTTTTCTGTGGGGTGAAACAAATAATTAATCAGTGCTCTTCTTTCTCTGAGGACCAATTTCCTTTTGTGGAAAGGAAGTTTTCTGCCCTACCAGAGATCGAATTGATCTTAGCCTAGCAAGTCTACTGAGACCACTGCAGACAGTCTCTTGAGCCTGTTACAGGTACCTGGCATATTTTTCATTGTGTAAGGACAAATGCCTACAAAATTCTCACATCTCTTGCCATTTTCACAGTATGGAGTAGTCGTGGAGTTGTCACTGGAATTGAGGAGGTGCATGGGGTGTGGAGGAACATTTAATTTTACCGTATACTGATCGAGGAGAAAGTTTACAGCCGACTACACTGAAGTACCTCATCCCCTAGATTTCTGTTTAAGCCCGAGACATTTTACACCTTCACTTTGATTCATAACCAACAAGAAGTGCAGGTGGCCCACGTACCGACAGCAGCAAGAAATAATCTTTACATGAAATCCAAAAGTGCTCTTTAAAAAATTCTTTACGCTGGCCTTCTAATGATGACCTCTTGCCTAGTTTTGCAATGGTTTCAACTGGCTTTTCTGTCATCACTGGTATAGCTATAAAAAGCAAAACGCCTCCTCCTAACCCCATTATGATGAAAGCTTTAAATTTTATTATTCATTTTTAATGGGAAGAAGTTAAACTCCCTCAGGAACTGTAAAAGGTAGTTTTTTGATGTATCAGCTAATGGAAGGCTGCTACGGAGCCATGCCTTCAGCAGAGAGCCTGATAAAAGGTACACATTGTACCTGGATGACAAGAGAAAGGTAGATATTGACCATTATTGTTATTAAATTTGGTGGGGTTTCTTTTAATCTTAATCAGGGCTATTTTAGGGGTTCTCTTGTTTGTTTTTTTGTTCTGAATTACCAAGCCAATTGCTGAAAAAAGTAACATTATCTAAGGTAAAAAAAAAAAATCAGGAAGAGAAAGTAGAGTCTTCTGTCATACAAATAAAGAACAGAAAGGAAGAGGGCAGTCAGAACAGTCTTTAGTTCTGACTACATCAAGTCCACGAGGCTATCAAATGTGGTCTGCAACCCTACTACCAAAGCCAAATCAGTTGTACACTAAAACCTAATTAGCAAGCCTCATTTTGCACGTTAAATACACACTAGCACTCACTGACTGCATCCTCAGCAATCCAAAGAACACGACACTGACCATCACATCTTCACCATCAGTAAAAGAGCAAACAGTCAACCAACCTTCAGGAGGCTTCATCAGCCCTGAACCTGGTTTTGCTGTAACAAGCTACAACAGATTTGGTCTGGCTTAGTTTGGACCAAGTCATGAGTAGCTCAACACCTTCTCAATACTTTCTGTGCAGTTCAGTTCTGAAGAATCACACACCAGATAAAATGTGTACCAGACCCCTTTCCTCCCCATCTGTTTTCTTCTCCATTATACAGAAATTAAATAGTGGAAATAAGGGGGGAGAGCAGGTTAAAATCCTCAAATGTGCTCAAGTAACACCAAAGACCAAGTGAAAATGAACTACAGAAGGCTGCACAAGTAATTCAATAACTGCAGAATTAATCCCAATCCCAGCACACAGTTTGGAACAGTCTCATGACACATCCAAGTCCTCCCCTAATACTTCCATCTGTGGTATGCATCTAAGAATAACCAGAGGGGGATGTTTTCTAAATGATGCATCTTAGCCCAGCGAGCAGTCAATATTCAAGCCATGCAAAGGACTGAAGCATAAAGTGAAGGAAGTGCTTTGCCATGCTATTATCACTAAATATTTAGGAGTTTGGTTGTGGGTCTTTTAGATGTTTGGGGTTTATTTGATACCACTCACATTTTCTTTCTGGGATCAGTGTTGTCACTGCAACAAT
>JANHFX010013405.1:17592-34869 GCA_027560015.1 Chloroceryle amazona | reverse complement strand
CATCTACCCATATGGTCATGGCTTTATAGAAGGATATCAGGTTAGTCAAGCAGGATTTCCCTTTGGTAAATCCATGTTGGCTACTCCTGATAACCTTCTTTTCTTCCATGTGGTTAGACATGGCCTCCAGAATGAGCTGCTCCATCACCTTTCCATGGATGGAGGTGAGGCTGACTGGTCTGTAGTTCCCTGGGTCTTCCCTGCTGCCCTTTTTGAAGACAGGAGTGACACTGGCTTTCTTCCAGTCATCAGGCACCTCTCCTGTTCTCCATGATTTTTCAAAAATGATGGAGAGCAGCTCAGAAACAGTAGCAGTCAGCTTTTTCAGCACACATGGAGGCACCCCATTGGGGCCCATGGATTTGTGTGTTTTCAGTTTATCCAAGTTCTGTCTAACCCAGTCCTGACTGACTACTGGAGTGTCTTCCTCTCTCCAGTTCTGCTCTCTTACTTCCATCAACTGAGGTTCCTAAGGGCTGGTTTTGGGAGTAAAGACTGAGACAAAGAAGGCATTCATCAGCTTTGCCATCTCTGTATCCTCTGTTACCATATCTCCCACCTCATTTAGCAGTGGCCCTACTTTTTCCCTACTCTTCCTTTTCTCATTGATGTATTTGAAGAAGCTTTTCTTGTTTTCTTTCACCTCCGTGACGAGACTAAGTTCCAAGAGAACCTTGGTCTTTTTTGTTGAGTTTCTGCATACTCTGGGAACTTACAGCTCTGAGAACTTACAACAAAGCTATAAAATTTGAGAGCTCTGATCCCACTCTTCCCACTAACTAGCCTCATACAATTGTACATACATGACACTACATAATTTTTACTTTGAAGCAAATTCTGTTTGTTTTATTCGACAAGATGCTTATTCTCCAGTAAAACGTATGCAATAAAGTCAGGTTTGCTGTGAAGCAAATTCATGTTTATGAGGAAGTAAGTTACTTGGTGATGTGAATACGTCTGAGATGCACCCTCTGGATGACATAAATAGTATCAGCATTCTGTCTTCTTTCTTTGTGCTCTTTCATTATGGTGTGTCTAATAAAAACAAGTTTCTTCTTGAAAATTTGCTTTACCCCTTCTATGAGCAATTTCACACACAAGGACCAGGGAATGCCATGTTAAGGTATACAGTATTTCTGTAACACTGAAGAAAGTGTTGAAAACATAAGCTCAAAAAAAATGTAACAGGAAAAGTTTTTTGCACCAAATATTTTGACAAATTCTTTTCATTAGACTCCTCTCAGGTCATTAAAGTAAAAGCTTTCTGTTTGAAGCATCTGGTTTTGAAATAACAAAAGGAAAAGTCTGTGTATTCAACTTCTGCTTCAAATAAAACCAATGATTGCAACTATTGGACTACAATGAAATGGATGTGCCCTTTAACTCACTCTGATAAAATGTGTCTACAGCCACTAGCACCCAGGCTTGTAGTGCTGTTAGCCATGCACAAACATCCAATACCCATTTCTTACTCACTGTGAACTACAGCAAAGTTTATTCAGAGATATTTATGCATGAATAATATGTAGCTTTCATCTTAGAAGCACTAAGGGTTTAAGTGTTTCCCTTCTACTTCTGCACTGTGTGAGTCATACGTGAAAGCTGCTGGGCCAACTGAGAATTTACTGGTGTTCTACCCTTGACCTTAATTTGTGTACAGTCAAGGGGATTTCTAAATTATAGATGTGACTTCTTCTAGTTTTATTTATGCCAGTAAAGATGCTCTGCTTATTTTTCTGTAACTGTCAATGGAAAATATGTGAGTGAGCCCTAATCTTCTTTAGAAGATAGATTAGGGTTAGCTCAAGCCTCCTTCATTGGTGGGTTAAATTATTTAATCTAATTTTATGTGGTAGGATCCAATGAAGTTCATGTAGATTTTCCATTGACAGAAGGCATAGGAATTGAAAGATGGTTACAAACCTGGCTAATATTGAAAAGGTGGGTATTTGGGTTTGGTTGAAGAAGCTCAAAACTTTAGAGATAAGCCACTGAGTAAAAAGAGAAAAGCTCTGCCCTAGATGTGAATCAACACATTATTTATCTTTGCCTCCAAAAAATTGACCACCACTCTTCGGACTCTATTGTCAAGCCAGTTACTAATCCATCCTACTATCTGCTATTCTATCCCATACTTCCTGAGTTTCTCTACAAGGATGTTATGCGAGACTGTGTCAAAAGCCTTACCAAGGTCAAGATAGACTACATCCACTGGTCTCCCTGCATCTATCCATCCAGTTACAATATCATAGAAGGCTATTAGATTAGTCAAGCATGACTTCCCCTTGGTAAATCCATGCTGACTACTCCTGATAACCTTCTTCTCTTCCATGTGCTTAGAGATGACCTCCAGAATGAGACTCTTCACTGTGTTTCCATGGATGGAGGTGAGACTGACACTGTAAATTGAGCCCAACTGATAATAAATAAATAAATAAATAAATGCTTATAGAAATAGACCTACCTGGAGTAGTGAATAGCTTTTTTTTTATGCAGATCTCAGTGGCTTGGTTCATATTTAAGCACTTAAAGCACTGAGGTAGAGCAGAATCCTGTCTGAGTCTTTGATATTTAGGCAAGTGCTCTAACTACTGGAGTTTTACTTACTCAGGGGTATTGGTTTCCTTTGAAGTTTGATCTAGATTTGTGAAATTTGTCTTCTAGTCAAAACTGCTGTGTTACTGCTATTTTATTCCCATTTCAGTGAGTCACCAGTTTCCTAACAAATCTTCCTTGTCCTGGCTCAGATCTGTTCTAGATTCCAGAGTAACGGGTAATCCATACTTATCACTGGATAGCTGACCATAGCACTGACCCACTGACCAGCACACAGTTCATTGCTGGCACTGGAAGACAATCACTAGCACACTGACTATGTTTTCCTATTTTTATGTAAATAGACAAATGATTAATTTGAGAAAGAAACCTGTTCCCTTCCATCCAAGTCCTTGAAGTTCAGAGTCACTCCAAAGCTGACCAGTGAGGCCAAGTTTAAATTTAAAATTCTGGGGAAACATTTGATGAGGTGTTGTATTAAAAGATAAAGTAATTTATCAGGAAACAAAAAACAAACCTTGCATCCCATCTTATCCTTTGACATCAGAGGGGCTGGCGGCAGCTAGGTTTAGATTCTGAGTGATATCCAGTTTGGCACTATTAGGCCTGTCATGTTCAATATATTTGAACTCTCATGATTCCAGGTTCACTAATAGTGGGCTGCACCCTCTGTGATGGTTTCATACGGCAAGTAAAGAGTTGGCAGTGCCAAACAAAAGACTCCGGTGGCTTACGAAGTGAATAATGAAGCAACAGAATTATAGTTTCTTATGGATATATACTTACATATATATCTTATGGATATATACTTACATGTGCCTGCAGAAGCACATGTAAGTGTTAAGATTATAAATTACACAGCAAGTGGAATCATAAAACATCTCTGTATAGAGTTTTCTAATTTTCTCCAAGGAAACCTGTGGTATAGTCCAGATCTTACCCAAGGCATCCCTATGGGGGTGAAGAGAGGTTCAGCCCATCAAGTGATCCCAGGAGTCAGAGGTAGTAGGCAATGGTATCTTCCCTGACTTGTTTACGATATCTTCCCTAACATTCTCCATTTCTTAAGCCATTTTTATACTATTTTTTTCCCTTCAGGATGGAGTTTGAGTGAATCTGGTCATACATACCTTTATTATGATTGGTATATAATTCTCTTCCTTCACTTTTAGTGGTAGAGACTAAGAAAAATTCAGGGTGCAAGCTCAGTAAGTAGTGGTTGCACTTTGGAGGTGGGTAGACTTTAAGATGTAGGAATGTTATGGTATTCTGAGATTATAATGAGCAAAGTTAACACCAAGGACACCATTCTATCAAAAACAAAAAAAAAAAAAAAAAAAGAAGACAGACTATTGGTCCAGGGTGGAAAATATGCAACTTATCAGTTCCACAGAACCATAAATTTCCCATCTCGACCAGGATATTACAGAACCTGGTCACAGAGTCTTCACCCTCCATGCTGTTTTGCAGACAGTGTTGTCTGGGGCACCACCATGGAACGGATTCCTTGCATACATCTACATGCCACCTCTGAAAGCTTCTTCAATTTTATATCTTTCTTTAATGTGTGAACAATGCCATGCCTTTAATATAAGTTTAATTTCCAAATAACCTCCAGTAATCATTCCATGCTAGGATTTTATTTTTGTTTTAAACACTCCTAACTTCCACTTTCATTATTTTTTTAAGCCCATATGCCTGCCAAAGAAAGGTTTTCCTGCTTTGTCTTGCTTTCATGCTTCTCCCTCATCTGTGTCAGTAAAAATACTGCTGTAGTCTTCAGGCACACAGTTTCAGAACATTGATCCTCATTAAAACTAGAACTTTTTTTTTCTGGATTAGTTTTAAACTCTATCAGTTTCCTAAGGCACAGGATGACTGATGAGTACAAACAGGGAGTCTCTCAGTCTGATACATCTCTTTGGGTCTTCCATTTTTTTCAGGTTTGGGTCTTTGTTTTGTGTTCGTTTGTTTGTTTGTTTTTGTTTGGTTTGTTTTAGGTGTTTTGTTGTTGTTGCTGGACTTTTTCAAAAAAGAAACTTTTCAGTTTCTTCACTAACACAAAGGCCATCAGAATTTTTTGCTTTTGGGATTCTGCTATCTTTCACAGCTGCTTATTGTGATTTGCTGAAATACCTGTATTTTGAAAAATATTTTCAAAACTGGAAATGACCAAGCCATTTCATATATCAAAAACTAATAATCACAGCAGGTTACAGTTAATCCATCTGAACAACACACAGTTCTAGCAACTTTCCTCTGAACATGCCTTTGAAGAAAGCCATAAATCAGGATTAACACATTAAAGAAAGTCCACATTAATTCAAATAAGTGAGAATAAAGAAGTATGATCTAAGTTTATCAAAATCCTTAGAAGACTGCAAAGACTGCAAACCCAAGGATATGTATTGAAAGTGATGTAAGTAGAATTTAAAGAAGGAAATCATATGGATCAGATCTCATTTAATTTTAATATCCATTTACATTTCCACATCTTTTTACAGACACAAAATGGACTTTAAATGTTCAATTACCTGATCACCAGAAATTCTATGGCCGTGACCTTTTAAGTGTCTCTGGTCTTTGCTCATCCGAGTGTCACTGGAGGAAAACTTTACTGTCCTAAAGAACTAGATTCCTTGACCTTGCTGGAACTATGTAAGGCAGGCATATATAAGTTGAAGTGATAATGAGGTTATTATTCTGCTCCTGCCTACATAATGTGAGTATGAAGCGCTGTTTACTAACAATGGTAGAACTGTAAAGCTACTTAAACAGAGGTGTGAAATAAATGCACAATGATCATGCAATGCAAGATGAAAATCTAAATTGAACATGCAAGGTGAGACGTTTAATATTTCCACAGTAATATATGAAACATATTTCCTGACCATAGCCAAACCTAGCCAGGATCATAATGAGAAGAGCTAAATTGAAGTGGTAAATGTTTCCACATCTCTGAAACTAGTCTGGATGTGGTTTGATTTTCATTACAGGAAGAGCTGAGGATTGCTTTTGTCTTCAGTTTTGAGAGTTTGATTCTCATATGCACTGAAGGTCCATCATACTGATCTGACAGTGAGTTTTATGACCACTTGTTACATTCCACCTGTGGGGAGGAGTGGGTGACTAAGATTTGCAAATCCCCACCATGTGGATTAAGATGAGGCAACACTCAAGGCCCATACATAAACATAGCTTTAATGGGAGATTTCTACAGAACAAATATGCTAGATGCATTGGCCCTTTCACAATTATATCTACCTAATGTATGTGCCTTTGCTGAAAAATCAAGGTAGGCCTTGCATTACTTAACAGCTTTGAGAGAGGTGAGGGTGGGGGCCAAGGGGGGGACATGTAGTGAGAGAGATCACCAGCTCTGGATCCAGTGCTGGACCTGCCAACAGGAATGTTCAGTGGAAGGGGGTTGTGGAGAGAGTAAGAGAGAGCTTGAGAGGCAGAGGAAGTAGCAGGGAGGAGGGGGAGAGAGACAGACAGAGGTGGGGAGGAGGGGAGGAAAGAGAGAGAGGGCGAGGGAGAGATAGTCCCCTGTACGTGCCCCGGTTTATAGTCCCCACTATCTCTGAAATCTTCTCTCACTGGCCCCTGTTCGTCTGAAACTTCTCTCATTGGCTCCATTTCTTGGACTGGTCGAGACACCAGTTTCTATGATGTGGCAAGTCAAAAGAAGTGATACCATGGCCCTTCTCATGACTTCCATTTTGTACATCTGGGACCTTCTCTTGGGGGATTGTCCAGGTTCACAGTATAGTCAGCTGGGGCTTGTCCCTGGCACCACTAAAAAAGTCTTCCATTTTTGTGACATTTGATGGCTTCTACTCAGTCTTGTTTGGGCTTTGTAAATGCAGCTGTATCTTGAAAACTGTTACTACTCTAAACCTGACAATGCTTTTAATCTGCCTTGTTTTGGACTATTTATGGTTTTACTGCAGTGCAAAGTTTGTCATGACATATCTTTGTCTCAAAGGCTAACTTCAGTTTATAATAGATTAATGTGGTAAGATGGTTTGCAAAATTGTCTTTCTCTTGTCTCAGAGAAAAGATGGGAATAGGGATGTGTTGTGGTTTAACCCTAGCGGGCATCTAAGAACCACATGGCCACTAGATCACTCCTTCCCCTCAAACTCTGATGGGATGGGAAGGAAAATTGGGAGAAGAAAGTAAAACCCTCTGAGTTGAGATAAGGGTAGTTTAACAGAACACCACAGAGAGAATGAGCAACTGTAACAACAATAATACTAATGAAATAATATATTACATGAATGATATACAACACAACTGCTCACCACCTGGAACTCACAGCCCCCACCTAATCCAGCTGGTCTCCCATGCTACCTCATCAAATTGCTGCACTTCCCCTGGTCAATTCCCTGCCCCTTATATAGTGGGCACAATATCAGTATGGTATTGAATGTCCCATTGGCTGGCTCAGTTGGCTAACCTGGCTGTGGTCACTCCAACCTTCTTGTGAAAATTAACCCTATCCTAGGTGAACCTAGGACAGGATGCTTCTTACTGTGAGAAAAATTAAAAATATCTTTTCACCCTGTTTGAAATTTCATTAGCTAAAATACTTTTTTTTTCACAAGTAACTTTTCTAACCTTTGCAAATGCATCTTTACATGTATCTATTTACATATATTTACATGCTCCGAATCCTATTGCTTGATTGCAAATAGACATTTTCATATCTATCTCTATGCCACAACTCCTGAAACTCTTGTCTTGAAAACATATTTCTGTCAGTGGACAGGAAGACATAGAAAAATTTCATTTTGCTTTGGAGGTTCCTGTTGTTTTGGATTTTTCTAGTTCATTGAAATATACATCTGTTCCAAGATACCTATTAAGTATAATGTGTGAGATATATCTCACACATATGCACCGGGTAGATGTCCCCTACACAAAATCATGTAGCATTTATAATTTCCAAAGGCTAGGGTTTAGGTTGTTGTTTTTTTGGTTTTTTTTTGTTTTTTTACTTTTGGACCTCAATGGGATTTATTTATTTTGAGAGAAAATAAATGTTTGTGATGAAAGTCCCCCCTATCTTGATGTAATTGATTACTTATTTCTGTGTCCTTGCTGTTAGTTTTACCTGTATGACTGTCTCTAAAGTGCATATTGTGTAACAGGTGAATCACTTTTACAATTATGTTAGGTAGCAAAATACTCAGGCCACATGTTTATTACACAAAATGACAGCATTATAGCTATGCAGTAAATAGGACAACACTTTAGAAAGGTCACTGAGGAAGGTTGTATTCCCATAAAAGTTCATCTGGCAAAAGTAACCTGCCTTTGCCTGGGGAGGAACAGAAATATCCAAGACTGTGATGGCATCTTTGGTGAGAATGCACCGCTCTATCACGCGAGACCTTCTCAAAGCCATGACAGCTTTTAGTCCAGTTTTCCACAGCATTAGCATGGGAAATGTAAGTAGTGGAGCCACTGCTATTTTTTGGCCCATGAATTTTGCAGATGTAAGTAACTGTATATTTTGCTTCTACGTACAGACAGTCTTGGAAGGTAGTTCATACATTGTAAACCAAGCAAAACAAAAAATCCTGCTGTCAGATTTGCCATGGTTTAAGTTGTATGTTCATTTGAGATATTCAAATCCTATTAAAAAGAATGAGTATCTCCTTTGTTTCCAGAGTAGATGAATCAGGCTGTGCTTTGCTGGGGTGTATAAATGATTCACAAGATGTGAAGCAGTATCCAAACAGAAATCATTTGGAAATAACCAGAGAAATCTTTGGATACATTTTTATCATAATGCACACGCATGGAAGTAATGCTTCTTCAAGAACTTGTTTTTACCCAAATACTGATAAAGGTTTTGTTAAATAATGTGTTTCTATTTTCCCTTCTTTCTCTTCCTTCCTGTCCCTGAGATGGCTTTGTTTCCCTCTTTGCTCTGTAGGTTAACTTGGGAATTACTCAGCAGTAAGCAGTGTGTGAGTTTCATGGATATTTTACTTATTAAAAGTATACCCTTCTCAAGAGCAGGAAATCAAATGATCAAGATGCAGAAACTGAATGGAGAAAATAACGGGAATCCTGACCAAAACCCCAGATAAGAAAAAAATATTATAATGCTAGGGCATCCTAAGAACCTTTATTAGGGGTGTTCCCTCTCTCCCTTAGTGTGTATCACTGGCTGCATGTTCTCATAAGATTGCAATAAAATGAACTTGGATTAAGAAGTTTTCCATGTCAGCCCCTTAGGGCAGCTGATTATAGGTTTGACCTTTTGAGATTCTGTGCATTTCCCACTTAATCAGTGCTGGAATTAGTTGCTGCTAAGTAGGATCTATGGGAACCCTATGGGAAAAGTGAAACCATCTAAAAATAATGAGTGTCTTTCTCCCTCCCTCCCCTCCTCGCAGTTTGAGCTGTATTAGGCCATGATAACAGTCTTAATCTAGGCTACACAAAAGCATAATATAGCACGTCGGTTTTGTATTATATTGAGACAAAAGAGGGAAGGGCTTTTGGCGGCCTGGAACGTAAATGAAACTTTACAACATTGTTAAAAAAATGCTTCATTTCCCTTCCCTTCCCCACATCTTTTTTTTCTCTTTCATACTAAACTTTGTTTGCTTGAGCTAAGGCCTTATGAAGCTTTTAAACTCCACTACCTGAGATTCTGACAGAGTAATTGGTTCTCTCTTGCCTAGGCAATAGCACAAAATTGGAATCATCTCCATTTTGTCTTGTTACAGTAACACACTTGGTAGTTTAGATATATAATCTCACATAGTAGTTAGTTCAGTCATGAGTTTATTTCTCAATACTTGAGGGCTGTGGGTTTTTTTCCTGCTATACGCTTCGGTTTCTTCTTCTCCTTCCCCTCTCCCATGTCCCAGGGCCCCTCCTCCTTTCAGGTCCTCTCCTCAATAACTGTCTGTGAAACTGAACAGCATAATAGATGTAATTAGACCTTCAGTAATAGGACTGAATGGAGCAGGCAATGAGATTCCTTCTCAGGAAGCAATCAGAGCATTATCTCCCCAGGAATGAAACGGCATTTAACAAGGTTTGGGGCTTAGGGATTGTTGATCTAGGCTTCTGCTGTTTCCCCAAGAGAAAGCTCTACCCAGAATGCAAATCTTCATTTACTATTGCTACAAAAAGGAGGAAAAGAACATTAGCCACTTTATTACACACACAATGAAGCAAAATGTATCTGTTGATATTTTTTTTTCCTTATCAGTAAATCAACTCTTCACAAGTGCTAGTAAGTATAAATATAATTTCAACTGTGCTTTCAAACAATTTCCTGGGTTTTCCTCATCCATCCTTGGAAGAAGAAATCTTTGAATAGTATCAAATCAAAATATACTTTGTCAAACTGACACCAGCATGTTTTCATGCAAATTCAAAGACTGGTCTAATAAATTTATTGAAGACACAGTTCCTTTCAAGGGGAGTGTAGATATGGAAAACTCTGCATGTGGTCTATTGATTTCTGTTCCTAACTGCGTAGGTTTCTGCTTACGTGAAAAAAAAATCTTTAAAAATTATATCCTTTCATCATTCTGATCTTATCCCTGTCTAACTGGACCCTCTACCTTCACCCAGCTTCTCTTCCATAACAGGATGTGCTGTGTACTCCCATATTTATTCCTTAGTTGTAATTTGTATCAGGATGTACTTCCTCATTTCTATTATCTGTTACACAAACACTGACATATATGTAGAGTAAGAAGAAGTGTTCAGTTTCATTCAGGGTCAGATCTTCTGCATGACCTGACACTCAGACATGGATCAGGAGATAAAGTCAGACACACCCAAAAGCAGGGGGATGTTTCTGAGGTCACTGTACACAGAGTGGGAGGAGACAGAAAGGCTCATAAAGCCTGAAGAAACCTTTAGCCCTATACTGTAGCACATATATTGAAGGCAGGCAGAGAAGTTCAGTACACTGCACTGATCTTGACCAGGAGTCCATTGCACATTCAGGAGCCAGTGACCCACAGTGCAGCTAATCTGGGCAGTTTGACCTTTGGGCTGTGCTGTGCCGTGCTATGTTGCACATCTTTCTCTGCTAAGGGATGGAACCGGCCCACACCTGGTAGTAGAGGATCCTGAGAGCAGCTCCCGTTTGACACCACTATTATATCTACTGGATGGCCTTGCCCTTCTCAAACAGTGAGGTAAGGAATTCTTCTAAGAATATCTTTCAGGAACAGAGTTGTTTTCTTGTAAGGATATACATAACCTCAAATGACTGAAAGGGAGACTTTCACCACACAGACAGGATCTGCTCTGATCAGCATGCTGTGGGAAAATCCACCAAGTGTCTGTCTGATACTGCACAAACATGGGGTACCCAGCATCTGAAAGGCTGTAAGATGTTACTTGCTATCTACATTTCTCTTCTTATCCTGTCTTATTAAAACAATTACCTTATTAAGACATTTACTGTTGGGCCTTTCTTACCGTGATCCAGAAAGATCCCTGCACCAGCTCACTCTCACTTCCTTATCTATCCTTACTAACCATTCCCCCAGTGCAGAACATATACTTAGTGTTATAATATTTTCCATGCTTTCCTCCTCTGTGAAAAAAGAGTTATCAGATATCTGCTACTAGGAAAGATGACACCTTACCTGAAGTAATTTCCTTGGGTAAGGAGACTAGTGGCTCTTTCCTTCCTCTGACATAGGTTCTCAAAATCTTTGTATTCTTCTACCAAGATGCAATATTTCTGACTTCTCCGCCTGTGAACTCCTATTCCCCCAGCATTTCCACAGACCCTTTCTTCACACTTACCACCAAGCATAATGTAGACTGTATTTTTTCAGATTATATATTTTTCTCAAACACAGTATTAGCAATCTGCAAGCTTTAAATTGCAAATTTTTTTTTCAACACAAATACACACTTTAATAGGAGATATTTAGAGATACATGGTTTAATTTCACCAGAAATATTTCACCAGAATTCTGTAACAGTTAGGTTCAAAATAACATTGATTAGGTATGTACATATTATATACAATATATCTTGAACTTACTTCTGGATTAAGTCATGGGTTTAAAGCAATGATTTTTTTATTCTTTATTTTTTAATTATTATTTTTCATTTTGGCCAATTCTTAGATTAATTTCATAATTACTTCCCTCATTTTCTGGGATACTGCCTGTGTAAATCTTAGGATTATGTGATACAATGTCTTCAAATCCCATAATGGCACTGTGATATAATTCAAAGTTTACCATTATAGCAAAGATAAGCAATAATTTAAAAGTTAGGCTGAATGCAAGTACAAGACTTAAATATGTTTGTTCTCACCTTTATTTAAACAAGGTCATAAACATGAAGTTGGAATGAAAAATTGCACACAAATTTATAGACAATGGAACAGGAAAGGAGACTTGGTGTTGAAATTTTTGGGGGGAGTCTTGACAATTCAGTATAGCTTTCATATCAGGAGTCACAAAATAATCTCAGCACAAATGTCTTCCCATTGTTCTACAGTACTTCCATTAGGCTCTTAGATCAATACAAACTAGCTGTGCTTTTTTGACGAAGAATCAGGCTTCACACTTTGCCATATATTTTTTGGTCTTAACTATGGGGTTTATCTTTGATCCTTCCCAGTGACAGAGTGAAGCTGCAGCTGGCTAAGACTGAAGTCTGATCAACACATCCTTGTGATACCCTAAAAAAACTGACTTGAAAGTTAACTTATATCAATACTGCAACTTGCTCAGGCCCTGTGGGTGCAAAGGCCTAATTGAAAGGAAGGGGATAATCAAACCATTGGCTTTGACTACAGATAATGAGCAGTGCTATGGGAGAAAATCTATTATCAAACAAACCCCAAGAGGTTTGAAACGGAGTAGCCTCATTCTACATGATTAAAAGCTTTTTTTCAGATTCAGAGGACATATTTCATTCAAAGATGTCATATTTACAAAGGTATTTCTAAAGCTGTGGTCAATCAACAACATTGATATTAAGTCCTTGAATGTATGTTACCAGTATGAAATTAATCTTTGCAGGATCAAAGAGATAAATGCCTTCCAGATTACTAAACCATTGAAACACCATCTCTTGTAGCAAAGCAAGATCTCAAATATTACAAAAATTTCATATACTAAATAAAGTTAATAGTTAAAGATGCAGTTATATTTATATGAGTTCAGAGCTCTGGTTCACCTTTTGCCTCTTGACATCCAATATTGAATACTGGAATTTGAGAAATTTCATCATAGGTGATCCTTTCAACTACTGAAACATAAGCTGACAACATCAGAATTGCTAGTAGCTTGGTTTCAATCAGATCTGAGTTAACTGATATGCCCTCTTTTATTAGCCTTCCCTTCAATTTTGTGTACCTGGATTAAAATCTTCAGATCTGTTATTTTTTAAGAATATATATAATAGCAGCATACTTCCAAGAATGAATATCTAATCCTAATGTTGAATGCAATGACCAAAAGGAGTGTCATTTTAGCTCACCTGCGACAGAGTCTCTTTATAAGCTGCTAAATTTATCTTCTCTTCCAGATGAATTGTGTATGTGACCTGAGTTTGTTGGACAATGGTGAGCTTTACTTACTGTTTAAAGCTGTTAACTAGCATTCCTTTACTGCATTTTTGGATTAAATTTATGGAATCTTATATATGTCATAATTTACTATTACCATGTGGATCACTTAATATGCATATTAAGGATGTTCATGTTGTCATAATATAAATTTAATGTACCTCCAAGTGCAGAAATTTGGAACAACCTTACAGTTGACAGCAATTCTCAAATACAACTGTGGTCAGTTCACCTTGATTGGATGCAAGTGTCCAACAATCCATTCTATCACTCCCCTTCCTCTTCTAGAGAGGGGACTAAAAATATAGTGAAAGTCTCCTGGATGACAAAAAGGCCATGCCTACTGTCATAGACAAAGCACATTTAATAGTATCATAGAATATTTGGGTTGGAAGGGACCTTAAAGACCACTTAGTTCCAAGCCCCCTGTCATGGGCAAGGACAGCTGCCAGATGCTAGATCCGGTTGCTCAAAGCCAAATCCAACCTGCACTTGAACACTTCCAGGTACGGGGGCATCCACAACCAGTCAACCTGTTCCAATATCTCACCATCCTCACAGTAAAGCATTTCTTCTTTATATCTAATATAAATTTATGCTGTTCCATGTTAAAAACATCACCTCTCATCCTATCACCACAAGCCCTTGTAAAAAGTCTCTCTATAGCTTTGCTATAGGCCTCCTTTAGATACTGGAAGGACACTATAAGGTCTTTGCAGAATTTGCTCTTCTCCAGGCTAAACAACCCTAGCTCTCTCAGCCTGTCTTCATAGGAGAGATGGTCCAGTGCTCTGATCATCTTTGCGGCCCTCCCATGAACTTGTTCAAACGGGCCTGTGTCCTTCTCATCTTGGGAGAACTAAACACAGTACTCCAGGTAGGGTTTCACAAGAGCAGAGCAGAGAACCACCTTCCTGACTGTATTTGTGCTTGAGATTATATCTACCCATGTGCAGGTCCTTTCACTTGAACTTGTTGAACTTCACGAGTTTAGTGTGGGCCCACCTCTCAAGCCTGTTAAGATCTCTCTGGATGGCAGTCCTACCCTCCAGCATTATCAACCGCACCACACAGCTTCGTGTTGTCAGCAAACTTGCTGCAGGTATACTCCATCCCACTGTCCATACTGACAAAGATGTTAAATAATGTTGGTGCCAATGTCGACCCACAAAGAGCACCAGTCACCAATGATCTCCACTTGAACATCAAGCCATTGAGTGGAACTATGTGAGCGTGATCATCCAGCCAATTCCTTGTCCACCAAGTGGTCCATCCAGCAAATTCATGTCTCTCAAATTTAGAGAAAAGGATGTTGCATGGGACAGTGCCAAGTGCATGGCACAAGTCCAGGTAAATAACTTGATTTGCTGAAATTAGTTTAATGTATTGTAAATCTAAGGAGAGCAGCATGATGAGATATGGGAACAAATCTTATGCAAAAACAAGCCCCCATCCCTCCCTTCTTCCCAGGCTCAATTCCTTTCCTGACTTCTCTGCCTCATCCCCCAGTGGCACAGGGGAGAGGTGTTGGAGTTTCAGTCATTTCATGAGGCACTGTTGCTGCCACCACTGCCTCTGACTCTTTCTCTGCTCCCACAAGGGGTTGCTTCCACAGATTGTCCTTCATGAACTTCTCCAAAGCAGGTCCTTCCCCCTAGTTGCAGTACTTTAAAAACTACTCCAGCATCAGTCCTTTCCATGGCATATGACCCTTCAGGAATAGATAGCTCCAGCCTGGGTGCCCCAGAGGGCCACAGGTCACACCAGGAACCCTCTACAGGGTGGGCTTTCCACAGCTTCCTTCACAGTACATTCACCTGCTTCATTATGGGGTCCTCCACAAGCTGCAGGATGGATGTCTGCTCCACCATGGTCCTCCATGCGTGGAGGGTTCCCCTGTCTCACTAGGGTCTTCAGCATGGGCTGCAGAGGAATCTCTATTCCACTGCCAGGAGCACCTCCTTCCCCTCCTTTTTCACTGACCTTCATGTCTGCAAGGCTATTTCTCTCAGTCTCTCACTCCTTTCTCCTAGATGCTGCTTTTACCCTTTCTTAAATATTACCTCAGAAACACTACCAACATCACTGATTAGCTCAGGTTTGGCCAGCAGTGGATCCATCTTGGAGCTGGCTGAAACTGTCTCTATTCAACATGGGGGAAGTTTCTGGCATTTTCTCACAGAAGCCTCACCTGCAGCCCCAGGCTACCAAAACCTTGGCACATAAACTCAATGCAACAACAAGACCTTAAACTTCTTCCGGAGGTCTATGAATGAACTCTTATCCACAGTTTCTCCATAGTTGGTAAAAAATTACTGGGGCACTATTAGCTAAATCATAATAGTGTAAATTTGCCTACCTGCTACTTAAAGCTATTGAGTAAACCAGTTTCTCATTTTAAAAATATAAACTTCAAAGCAAATACACAATACTGTTGTGTAGCTGCCATATTATTTTTCAGAGGATTTTTCTGAAGAGAAGAATAAATAGTATAATTATCATAAAGGTCCTGTTCTCTAGACTTCTACGGTTGTTAGAAATGAAAAAATTTTGCCCCTCAGTAGATTTCTGTTTTGTCTAAATGATTCTTACTTTTCATTTTACATAAAGACTTACACTACTTAATACATATTATGTGTTAAAATAATGATACCATCTCAAGAGCTGAGACATGGAAATTACTATCTCCTAAAAATTTCAAAGCTTTTTGGACCACTTCAACAGAATATTTGCTACGTTTCACTGGTTTAATAAACATCCATAAAGCTTTTCTTTACACATGTCTACACCTCCCAGGATGGGTCTAAAAACCTGAGGCTTAATTGTGGACACAAATTTGTTTACCTAAGCCTATAAATGCACTGCTGCCAGAATCAAGTGTTAGCTAGCCAGAATTACTAGAATTTGTAGTGCAATTGAACATGAAATGTTCAGATAAGCACTTAATATAATTTTCACAGAAAACTAGGAAGATCAGCCCTCATCCTAGCTTTAAGGTTAAAACATGTTAAAAAAGTCTTTAACTGGATTTGTACTTTATAGGTTCTTTTTGTCACTTTTTCACTCACTCTGGGCTTTTTGTTCATACAGTCTGTAACCCAAAAAAAAAATAGACTCTATGCTTGCGGAATATGCTGAGAATTGCAATGAAGCTTTAAGTAATAACTCTAAATTCTGTGTAATAAATCATATTCTTGTGTTGCTGCTGGCAGCAGCTTTTCACCTGACCTAAAGCATTTTTCCATGACTAGAACCACTCTCTGCAGGTGTCTTTCAATTCTACAGAACAACTGCAGAATAGCTTACTGAGATTTGAAAACTCTCCTGTAAGCTCAGTCTCACAAAGAAAAGGATGTTACCAGAATTCGCCACAAAAAAAAACCCAAACAACTCTTAACTCTAAACTGAAATTCAAAATGCTGCTCAGTAACAAGAAAATTTCCAACATTTTTCTGATAAGAGTTCTGCTCATCACCTCAGTTCAGTTCTATACTTTGAAAAATATGTGATAACTCATTGGCAACTTTGGTCAAGAGTATAAGGGAATTGACCACTGTGTGAGGTCAAGGCCACTAGAACATGCAGTTGAAATAGAAAAGCATTCACACGAGTTTTTTTTGTTTTATTTTGTTTTGCTTTCTTGGGTTTTTTTTGTGACATGCTACCCCTTCTGACTCACAGCACTGTGACAGTCAGCCACCAACAGCAAAGAGGAAGAAAGAGCTACAGATCCTTCCTGTCACCTGACTATTGAGATGGAAATCATCAACTCCAGGAGCAAAAATCTGACGGCAGCAAAGACTGTAGAGGGAAAAGTACGTTAATAAAGAAATAGCACACGTAACAGGCACCTTAGTATGTGGAGAGTAGAAGTAAAGAATGCAAGAGGGAGAAGAGATTGGGTTGATAAAATAAAAGGCATGAGAAGAAAAATTTAGAGAGGACTAGGTAAAGGCAAGAAAAAAACAAAACCAACAACAAACCCACATTAAATTTAAGATTATGGAAAAATCAGTAAATTTGTAAAATAAAACCTGTCAGTTTTATATTATGTTTAAAATTCAAAAAAATTATTTAAGAAAAAAAATAAAAAAAGATATGTGTTCTGCAGAACAGTTTTATTACAATTTACTGCA
>JANHFX010013402.1:0-15480 GCA_027560015.1 Chloroceryle amazona | reverse complement strand
TGGTTCGCAGCCACCGTGTCGATGTCTGTGTCAGAGTCACTGCTGTCGCTACTGTCACTGTCGGCCGGGGCCGTGTTCATGGAGGGCTTGGCAAAAGAGCTTTTCCCCTGTCCTGCTTTGCCTACAGGCTGGGGGGGAACCGTCTTTTGTGCCTGCGGTGCTGCTGGAGCCCTGGAGAGTCCCGGATAGCCTGTAAGGAGGGACTGAAACAGCACGGACTTTGAGGAGTCACAGCAGGGCAGCCTCCCATTCACCAGACACACAGATCTGTCTCTGCTGCTGTTGCCCCCACACTCCCGAGAGCAGGGCCCACCTTTGGCCACCCACAGAGTGATCCTGCAGCACTCAGACAGCCCTGCAGAGGCCAGGGCTGCCAGGCGAGGGGCCAGCACTGACAGAGTTGACAGCAGCAAGAGCTGATGGTGAGAGGTTCTCCTCTTTGTTCTTGCCCAGTAAAGAGGGCTTGGGGGAGGCTCGTGGCCATTAGCATGCACTCATGCACAGCTAATGCACTGCAGATGTGCCGCACGCCCTGCACGTTGCTTACAAAGAGAATTTAATGGCTTGGACATGACTGAACTTACAAATAAAAGTGGAAGGAGAAGGAAAAAAAAATCATGCTGCTATTGACACCATGCAACAGTTCTGGTTTAACCATTGCAAGGCACCACCTCCTCCCATCCCTTCCCTTGGGGAAGGCACCATGAGCCCTGAACCCAAGGTTCAAAAGCCTCTCTCTGCCCCCACCAAAAGGCTCTGCTCACAAGCACTGCACTGGAGAACCCCCACTGTTGTGCTGGCAAAACCACTCAGCTCCCCATTTGCTATGGCTGGGAATTCAATACTCTGTTCTACTGAGAAGCTAGTTGCAAGACCCAAGAGGATCCCAGCCTGCTCAGGTACCATACCTGTGATGCTGTTGATGCCTCCTCTTCCTCCTCACTGGACTCCAAGGAGGAGCTGTGGGCCAGCTGGGTCCCTCTTGGTTTCTGCAGTGAACCTGCTGGAGGAGCAGAGTTCAGCCCATTAAAACCACCACTGCTGCCAGGGGCTGAGTGCATCTACCCAGCACAGTTACTGTCACCAAAAGACCTTCTGTCATCAAAGAAATAGGAGTGCTCTGCCACCCTGCAGAGGAGGAACTCCTCTCCAGCCACTACACAAAGGTGATACATCTCCCACTGGGTAACAAAATGCCATCCCCACTCTGTCCTGGCCAGCAGCACTGAGAGCACCTTTTTGGGACAACTGACCAGGTTTGGGGGGCTGCTTGGGCGTCGTCTCCTCATCGCTGTCTGAGGAACTGCTGCTGTCTGAGGTCTCTTCTGCCTGGGCAGGTGCCACAGCATGGCTCAGCCGGGCGTCCTGCGCTGGCTGCTGGCCTGGCTTTCTTGACACAGCCTGTGGGGCAGCAGTGTTGGCTGGTGGAGCTTTTCCCACAGGAACAGTTTGCTTTAGGCAAGGAGTGGGGGCCTAGGGAGAGGAAGACAGAATGCACCTGGAAGGAGGAACAACTGCTCATGCCCATGAACCATAAGAAGCAGCCCAGAGCAGATGAGCTAAAACGACCTCAGGCCTTCTTCAGACATACTACTCCAGTCCATGTCAAGGTTAGCACAAGAACCTCTCATGCAGGGCACAGAGAACCCATCTTCTCCTGGCCCATGGGCATCTGTGGCCATGCAGACAACTCCTGCTTGCACAGGGCACCACTACTACAAGAGAAGGAAACCAGCCAGCTGGTTGTAAGGCACAGACAGCAAAGGTACCACGGCCCGCAGCAGACACTTCCAACCACTCTCCCCTTGAAAGCTCCCACCCCACTTCAGTCTCCTCTGTCATTACCCCTCTGGCCGGCACATCCTGCTCTGAGGAGGAATCGCTGCTCGAGCTCTCGGACACTCTGCTAATGGCAGGGACAGCAGTAGCTTTCACACCCTTCCCTGAAGGCGGTGTGATGTTAGCTTTGGCAGCCACAGCACCCAAAACCTTGGTCGCTTTGACATTCTGCTGGGATAGACTCTAAAACATATGAGAAAGAAAGTCAGGACAGAGCACAATCTGGAAGGAAGAAACAGGAGCACACACCAAACCACCATTAACTCCTGAGCACCTCCTCCACTGTTTTCAGCACAGCAACAAGGCTCATTTTTTTATTTATTTTTCCCCTACACAGGACTGCTCTGTCTCCTGTGAGCCTCTGAGCAGGCCATCTGGCACAGCCAGGAGCAGAGAAGTGAGAGCCAGCACCCCAGGAGTGCCTAAAGCATTATCTCAGTGCCCCAAGGGTATCCACCCTGAGGGCAGGCAGGCAAGATGTGCTGTGCCTGCAAGCTGCAAGCTCCTGACCCACTGCAGCAGCAGCAAGACTGAGACTGCAAACCCTACATTGCAAAGCAGGTACTTGGACTCCAGGATGTCTCCTACACTCTGAAAAATCACAGATTGAGAGTTAATTGGCAACAGAGATAAAGCAAAGAAAAACCACGGGGCAAATCTGTCTTCTGGTCCACAAACAAGCTACAGATTAGAGAGCAAATTAACAAGAAGCAATTTTATTGCCTCACATTTGACATCTCCAATCAAGCTAAACGTAATAGGGGTTAAAAATAGAAAAGCCTGACACTGACATCAGGTCCAAGACACAAATGATAGCAGAGGGGGAGCAGGAGTGACAAAGGAGTGCTCAGCCTCCTGGTTTGTGTTACAAATGAGGCTACATGAGCAGCCGTCCCTTCTCCAGATCACTTGACAAGCTGGGCCTTTGTGGGCTGACATTTCCCTCATGCAACATCTAGCCTTCAAAAAGGAAGGCAATGCTCCACCACGCTGAGAGCTGCCAATCCAACATGATCTCTCAGCTGTTTTGCACAAAGCTCAAGTTACATCAACTGCATTATTTAATACAAACTTAGTACTATAAACATGCTTTAATCAAGGACTATTCAGGCTGGCTGCCTGCCCACCAGCTGCGAGGAGACAGCCCAGCCTTTCCACCAGCCACAGCACCAGGCCAACATGGGGAAGGGTTTCCCTGAGTGCACATAAACCCCCTCTCCCAGCAAAGGTGCTGGCCAGACACAGAACACATGTCTGTGGGCATTTGGCCACTAAGCCCTGCGCTCAGAGCACCAGCTGAGGTAACACCATGTAGGCAGGGAACGGTAGCCACACTCCTCTGTCAATGCTTCTTCACGCAGCTTCTTTCATGGGTGCAAACTGCAGGAAAGGTGCAGAAACACCCAAGACAGCTTTGCACCAAGGCAGCTCAGGCTCTAGGAGCTCAGCCATGGCTCTGTGCGACTGGAATGGAGACAACAAGAGACACAACATGGAGAGACTCAGGTGGGAGAGCATGAATCATCTCCATGACACTCAGTAGGGCTCTCAAAACAGACCTGGGGTTACCTCCGTTACTGCTCGTACAGTTGAAAGGCAGCAGGACCACTGTGCTGCCCTTGGGGTAGACCCTTCCATCCTCACAAAGCTTGTGGAGGGGGAGTCTAGAGATCTCCAGCCACAGCACATAGCCAAGGATTTGGGAGGAAACAGGGGGCAAGGTCACCATGGAGCCACCCAGTTCACAGAAAGACTGCCTGCAAGGATATGGCCATTTTCCCAGTCCAACTCCCTGGAGTAGGGCAAAGAGGACAGAGTCCCAGAGAAGGTCCCGGCTCATGCATCTACTCATCAACCTGTCAAAACAGTCACACACTCCACTGCTCACACACTGCAAGCTTGCTGCAGCCAAGGCGTGCACCCAGAGCTGAGGTCATCAAGACTCGGTGATGCTGCCAAGAAAACCTGATCCAGTCCACAGGAGGGCTCCTCTGTGTGCCACTCATCATCCATCTGGATACTACCTCGCAAGTCCCGAGACCTCCTGAGTGTGCAGGACTAACAGCATACACACCCAGCAGGTCAGCAGCTCCTTACCTGGGAAGGAGGGACTACTTCCTCCTCTGAATCTGAGTCCGTACTGGAATCGTCGCTGCTATCCACAGGTGGAGGGGCTGGTGCTGGTGATGGTGCCTTCTTCACAGTAGTTGGCTGGGGCACAGCACTGGCTTTCACTGAAGAAAAAGCATAAGAGATTTTCACCTTGAGAAAGAGGTGCTCTCTGTGTCTGTCCAGAGCAGGAGCTAACACAATAGGCTGGGCCATTTCATGTGCAGGGGAAAGAAGGAAACCCACGAGGATGCAGGTGAGGAATCCTGGCCACAACCAGGAGACTTACCAGCTTGTGGAGCCTGTGTCTGTGCCACAGGGGACTCCTCTTCACTGTCAGAGGAGTCACTGCTCTCACTTTCTGAGGCCTGGCTTTTTAAGGTGCTTCCCACTGCTTTTTCAGGTGGCCCAGCTTTAGCAGCCTGGCTCAGGCTGGTAACAGGCCCAGGCTGTCCTGTTAACCTCTTAACAAAAAAGAAACACAGGCCCAGAAATGTGCTATTAGTACAGGTGTTGTTTAGGAGTTTAAGAACAGTTTCAGATCAAGCTGAGATTTGTTTTACCCTAACACAGCTGTTACTAACACTCACTCTATCCTGGGCATGTCAGGATTGGAAGGGGCTTAAGCTGCTGCCTGGACTGAGCTGCTGAAGGCACACATGGCTGCATCTAGCGACGTGCTTTGGCCAGGAAGCTCGAGTGTGTTGCACTGCATGAGCACACAGCATAAGCTACTAACACCAATTCCTTCTGGGGCTGAGACACTGTCTGGACAGGTGCCTGAGGGCAGGAGAAACACAGCAACCCTGAGACCCCCATTCCAAGGAAGCCTCTCACTTAAAGAGGACTTCCCCCACAGCTTAGAGAATTGGTAGGAGCTGGGAAGCCTTGTGCCAAAACAACTGCATGACCGTATTGGAGCAACTATACCCTAGAGCTGCTGAAGAATCCAGCATAGACACTGGGCTAGCACAAGCACTTGGGAACACTGAGGGCAGGCAGACACAGTATGGGACCCAGCTTGGAGACCGATCCTTCAACAGCTGTAAGAATTTAGAAATCTCCAGACAAGAAAGAAAATAAAGTTGAATTCCCCTGGACTGTGCCTTTCTACATCATCACTCTGATATCCCACAACAGGCCATAAGCCACTGCCCCAAGCAGCCAGTACATCAGCACTGGGAAGACAGTTATTTCAACACCCGATACACCACTGCCAGGTGAGACGACCTCTTCCCAGCCCAGGCCGAGGACTGCAGACACCCCTCCTGCACACTGTTGAGGGTAAGTGATGGCAGGAGGAGAGGGAGAGCTTGCTGAGAGAGTTGGTAACTTCACCACCTGCAAATATCCTTCAGGCTGTCAGTGCTCTGCACCTGCTCAGTTTACAGTGTGCATCGCTCATCTCCTGACTGCTCTGTCAAAGAATACATCCTGCCTGCCAGGGCCAGTGGGCCCACCCAGCCTGCACACGATGGCAGCTTGCTTCACCGCTCCAACTCTGGGCTTCCCATAAGATAAGCGCAGTTCCTGCCCGACCACAGAGCCCCTGTCACCCCTCACTCCCAACCCTGTCATGCAGCCAGCACAGCAATACCCTCTCAGCCAGCAGCTGAGGACCAGGAGGACACAGGGGCTGCTTCTGGCCAGCAGCTGCAAGCACCAGCCTAGCAGCCACCCGGGAGGATGGATCTTAGCAAGCTTCCTGGCACAGCCCCACCAAGGACTGCCACTGGGGCAGTGTTTATCAACTCTAAGCCAAGCACTAAACAGACAACAGCATCTGCATGTTTATTCCATTACAGAAGAGCTCCCTGAACAAGCCAAGCACATTTTTACTCTGCTTAGAGAAACAGAAACCTCCACAGGCGCTTGGGAAGAAGGGGATTGTGAACCTCACTTGTCTGTTTTGTTTTGATACCAGTGAGTCACTAACTCCAGGAGAGAAGCCAGATTTGCAATGCTGAAGAGAGAGAACTGCTTGAAGCAGACTCAAGAATTCACATGCTCTACTGGAACACATGAGCTCCTCTCCCTCTTGTCCCAAGCACTGCTACGTGAGGGAAGAGTATACAGAGATCAGACCTCACTTGCTCACTGTTAAGACCCTCACAGCAATTGGACCGACTTCTGCATGGCACAAGGGTTGCTTCATTTCCTAATTGCACAAGGAATTGGGAAAGGTCTGACACATAGAGGTATCATGACATAGGACATAACAGCATCCATGGAGAAAACACCATAAGCTTTACACAGCCTTGGAACTCTCAGATCTTCCTGGGAGGAGGCCAAGGTCCTTCCATCCACCTTGTCTCAGTCACAGCCAGATGTCTGACAACTACAGCATCCCATGGCATGGCCCCAGGTGGGATCAGGCCAGCAGCATGGCTGAGTGACACCAGGGCAACAGGGGCAGAGAACTTATGACAACCTCGAGTCACAGGTACTGTAAGTAACTCAGAGAGAAGGAAAAGAATTCAAGAGGAAATCATATTTCCTGCTCCCTCTCCAGCCCCAAACCCAGGAGCTGCCTGTAGCTCAGCACAGTGTGATGACTCAGCTCCCACCCAGCCCATCTGCCACTCTGCTGGGCCCATTTGCATCATGCAGCACTGAACGACAAGAGGGGGAATCAACACTGAGCCACACACACCGAGCACGCTGGAACAATCACACCCCACTGCTGCCTGCGCACTACAGAAGCGCCACCATCATACTGGGACCAGTCTCTCAGCTGTGTCACAGCACAGCAAAAGATGTGACTGTCAGCTGTAAAGGAGGGGGGTACAGGATGCAGGGAGAGAAAGAGACCCTCCATCTCTTCTGAGATATGGCCTCTCCCCAGGGCCTTTGGTTAAAGATAAAAACTTGCAGACACAACTTCTCCCAGTGCAGCCTGCACAGGTTTTCCTGGGATGCTCAAGACACAGGTTCCCAACTCATGCATGCATGTGCGCCTCAAGTCCTGGTAAGCAGAAGCTGAAGCCTGTCCCTAGGGGGCTCAAGTGCCATGTTCGGCCCAAAACATCCAGGAATGAGGAATCTGAGCAGAATTAACAGTTCCGAAAGAAAAGCGGTTCACAGCATCTTTAAGGTCAATCCAGACTGACCCCCATCACCATCCTTCCCCCTCAAAATATGCAAACACATTGTCAACTTCTTTGACTAAATATTCCTAAGTCTTCAGGGGTAAACATACGAATTAAGCAGTTCAATTTAGGCATGATGCTCATTTTAATTGTGTTAATCCACCCCCACAGGGAAAGATGAAGCACCTTCCAACACTCTGTATCTGGTTGGATCTTGCAAAGAAGCCAGAGGAAGTCGCAGAATACAGTAAGTCAGTGGTTAGCATATGCTCAAGTAGCAGATGGTGAGGATGAGCTAAGAAGAGTTTGACTGGGAGGACAGGACTGTGGACACAGCTCAGTGTAATGGTTTATCTTAAGACTTAACTCATGGTGTCTGTGTGTAGGCTACTAACATGGGAAGAAACAGCTTGTTTGGGAAAAATAGAGCTACCTTGCTGACAAGCTCTTCCTCACTGACTGTGGCTGTTGAGGGGTAATCACTAAGTTTGCAAGAGGGAAGATGCTGAAGTGGTTAAATAGACAGCTACCTGTTGCTACCAGCTTCAAATCAATACTGAGGGGAAACAAACCTACCCCGCTAGGTCTTTCACCTACCAAACAGATGAGTCTTGATAGTTCTACAGCTATCAGAATAGCTGCTCCTGCCACCCAATAATCATGCAGGAAGAGAGCAGCACAGAGCCAACTGTTGGAGAGGTGTCCCCCTCCACCCACCTTAGCAGACCAAGGCTATGAAGACAATGCAGAGCCTCTCTGGCTCCTGCCTGTCAATAGAGAAAGGATGTGTTGACAAAGAGCCTCCCTGCAAGGACACGTGAGGCTCTGCCCCCAGCTTCCCTTCCTCCCCTGCACATAATAGCTGCCATCTCCAAACTGCTGCTTTCATGGCACTCCAGGTCAATGCAGAAAGTCTCCAGGATGCTTTCAGGAAAGGATTTGCTTCCCTATGAGTTCAGCCACCTATGTCTGCGTCCAGTCTGAGATCACAGTCCTTCTCTCAAGAGAAGTTTAAAAAAGCCCTCAGATGAGGGCCCAAACTAAGCTATTTGTGACTCCCCCACACAAGGCCCACTCCAGAGGGGCAAGGAATGAGTGGTGTGAAACAGCTGGTATCAGACAGGTTAATGCCACCCCTTTCTGGTATGGCTGGGTTAGGCTGTACTTGTTTCCAAGTAGAAAAATTGATCTTCCTCTCTGTGAAGGACTGAGTTACAACATCCCACACTGTACGGCTGTTTCAGAGAGATCAGTTGTAGCATTCAAGGGCTAATAATTGCTTGACATATTCCATTCCTTCGCACGGAGCTGAATGTGATACCACCTACCTTCTGGCTGACAGGCACAGGGAGATCCTCCTCTTCACTGCCCAAGGAGTCTGAGCTCTCTGCTGGCTTTGTACTTTCAGCAGGCTTGGTGGGAGCAGCAGCCCTTCCCAGGGGGGATTTGGGCTGCTTTGGCACTCCTGGTTTTGCTGCTGGGAGCCCCTCAGACAGCTGAAGTGTTTTTGCTGGAGCTGCTTTTCTGGAGAGTGGTGCTGCTGCTGGCATAGGTTTCACTGAGGACAGAATGGCCTGGGAGGATTTTGGAGGTGGTTTTGTCTGGACAAGACAAGAACAGTGTGAAACAAGGCAAATCCCCCAACAGCGTAATTCATTTGCTAAGACTGTAATCAAGGGAAGGGATTTCAGAGCCCCCGGAGAAAGGAAAATTAGCAACTGGCAGGACACAAGGCACCCTTTCATCTACCTGTGTGAAGACAGCCTCCCAAAATGAGAGATCAAGACCAGATGTTCCTCATCACCTCATCAGCTTGCTGATACTACCAGCCCCTCCAGTGATGCATGTTGCAGCACTTTGCCCCCTCCACAGCAGGGAAGTGAAGCTGCACTATTGTTCCAGAAATGAGGCACTAGTTATTGCAATTTACAGCTGAGAGGCAAATTCAGCTATGACAAAGAATTGCTGTTTTTTTTTTTTTATCTAAATACCCAATGGATTATTATTTTTTTTAAGATAGGTACAATGGCTTGATTATAGCTCAGAGCAAAGACACCAAGGTGCCTTTAAAAACGCCACATCTCTCTCCTCCTGCCCCCAACATGACTTTTCTATACACGACATGCATTTACAAAATATTCTTTTCACTACAATTCCCAGCCCTGGAGAGGTGCAGAAGGAGAGGTGGAGTCTTGCATGGACGCACTCGGATTATGGATGGAGGCTCCTCATCTTCACTGTCAGATGAGTCGCTGCTCTCTGATGTGTCACTGGGCTTTGCAGCCCCAGGAACCATTGTGGATGTGGGTTTGGCCTGGTTTGGTGCCAATGCTGTTTGCTTCACTGCATTCTTCTTGAGGGACACTGGAGCAGCAGGTGCACTTTTCACCGGTGCTGCGTTAACCTGCACCATTTTCACAGCTGGTTTTGCCTGGGAACAGGGAGAAACAAAGGAAACAGGAGAATCAGGCAACACCTCAGAAGAAATTGGTTGAGGCCTGGATGGAATCTGTTTTAAAGAAGGCTAGCTTGCTAACTTTGACCAGGACAGTCTTGTTCAGACCCCCAGGGTGTGAAATACCTGAAGCAAGCCACTTTCTCCACAGGCAGCCTGACTACATCTGTGGAACTGCACACCAATCACCTCTCACAGATCAAAAGATCTCCTTCAACTGCAGGCACTAGGTGGAACTGGGATGGAATGGTTGATGCTGGCAGGGCTGCCAGCCACACAGTGTGTTTCACCTGGCCTTATCTTTGGAGATGTCACACACCCAGGGAAGGGGGTGTTGTCAGAACACAGCATAGCAGCATTTCCTCTCTCCTTCAGGGGAAGGGAAGTGATTGCCTAGAGACATGGACCTTGGGTTGGAGAGGTTACCTGAACGGCTGGAGCTGCAAGCTCCTCCTCAGAGGATGTCTCATCACTTGATTCCTCACTGCTGCTCTCGGCAGCTCCAGCTGCCTGCTTCAGCTCTGAAACAGAAGTGAGGAGATGTCAAAGCTGCTGCCTGTTGTGGGCTCCCAGGGCATGATGCTAATGCAGCTTTTGAAATCAGAAAAACAAACTAAGCTGCAGAGCAGGCTGAGGGGATTTGCAAGAGGACCTAGCCCTGCTGGGATGCTGAAAGCACCAGGGGGCTGCTGGGAACAGCTTCTCCAGACAAACACTTGCCCACAAACACCACTCCCTGGAGTGCAGGCAGAGATGCAAAATCCTTCCCAGCCACCCTCTGACCCTGTGGAGAGCTGCCCAGCCAAGCACAGCTCCCTGCAGAGGCACCCAGGCTGGTTGGGCCTCCTCTGCCAAGGAGCCAAGAGAAGAACCATTTTCAGAGCTTCTATGAACTATTCGTCACCCTCCCACCCACCAACATACACTTGAAAGCAGTAAAAATATTTCCCTAAAGACTTCAAAACCCCCAAATGACCCCTTTGCAATTGGGAATAAGGAGAAGATGCTGCAATGACTTTCCAAAAAGCTGAAAGCATCTGCAGCATTAGTGCTACAGCTCCTCCAGACAGCCTATGCTGTCATCTCCAACCCCGCAGTGCTGGGTGCTGCCAGACAGACATCTTAGCACAGAATCTGCTGCTTGAAACAGGACCTAACATGCTGGATTCATCCCACAGAGCTCTGGATCTGGATGCTTTGTGGTGTTCTCACAGACTCCCTAAGTAACAGGCAACGCTCTGAGCTTTCCAGAGAGTGAGCTGAAAGGAAGCCACTGAAGGCACAGCTCACACTTGCTTCACAGCAAAGCTGGAGCACACATGAATTTATTGCACCCTGCAGGCTCCTTACCCATTTTGGGGGTTGCGGCCTTCGCAGTCGGTGTCTCTTTTTCCTCCTCACTCTCTGACAAGGAGCTGCTACTGCTGGAACTTTCTAGTGCTTTGGTTGTTACTGGTGCTTTGCTTTGACCTGCTTTGGCTATGGCTGTCATGGCATGTTCAGGCTTCCCAGGACTGGGCTGTTTCTGCCCAGCCTTGGCCAGAGTTGCAGATGGTGCTTGTGGCTGCTGCTTACTCGAGAGCACAGTCCTGTTGGCAGCAGTGAGCCCTGCTGCTTTACCTGCTGGGGCAACATCTTTGCTTGGAGAATGCAGTGAGTTGGCAGCTTTGACACTCACCACAGCCGATGTCACCTACAGGAGACATATAGACAAAGTGATGGGCTAAACTGGACACAATGTACTTTAAATAGCCATTTGGCAACTGGGTGAGCCATAGAGCTCTGTAGGGAAGCAGGTGGGGGACAGATGTCCAAGAGAAGGTTTACACCAGCATAGAAGGGTAATTTAAATATGAATTCCACTCCAGCCCGCAATTCTACGCATGCCAATGAGTCCAGGACAGTCCTGGCCTCAGAGTACTACCAGCATTCAAAGCCAAGACAGTCTCACCGTAACTGCAGCTTTTCTAGCTGGTGTCTTCTCTTCTGATGAGGAGTCATCATCTTCACTACTTTCTACACCCACTCCTGAGTTCATGGCCAGGGAAAGGCTGGCTGCTGCACAGTGGAGCCACAGAAAAATAGTGAGCATGCATCTCTTGCATCAAGAAAACCTCTGATGCGCAGGAAGGCCCCAGCAGGCAGGGCAGGGTCCCATCTCCACACCCACCCCAACACCACTGCTGCTGTCCTTGCGACAGACAAGAGCTTTGCTCCTCCACCCCATCTTTCTTCCCAGCACCAAGACAAAGAACCTGCCAAGATCTGCATGTTTCCAAGGGCTAGTCTACAGCAGATGAGACCAAGCTAGGTGTATCAGACACAAAGGTTTCTGTAAGACTATGCAAGCCGATGCCTCCCACATCAGCTGCATCAGGGATTGATCTATCCCCATCTCAGACAGAAGCCACTGGCTTTCCAGACCAGCTAACAAGCCCTTCCCTTGGACACCTGGGACCTATGAGAAGGGGCTCCACAGTGGACAGCATAAGGTTCCCAAGGCTTCATCCAAGCAACAACACCCATCCCTTTCCGATGAATTATAACAGGTTTTTTTCTAGCTTCAGCAGACATCTGTGCTCCTCAGAAACTCCACATGAGAAGGGGCTGCTAAATTAGTTGTCTTATATTTCTAAGGGCACAAGGGAATAGCCATCCCTTCACAAGCATTTCCTCCAGTCAAACAAGTTGAGCTGCTCCAACACAACACCTCAGTCCTACTCTGTCAACACCAGGGAGAGAAAGGCTCCTACCATTTACAGCTTTTGCCTTCTCTTTCTCATCCTCTTCTTTCTCTGAGCTCTCGGAGCTGCTCACAGGATCAGGAACTCTGATCTTTTCTGGGATGGCTGCCTCCTCCTCACTCACCTTTCTTCTCCTGGAATTCGAGGGAGTTCTGAGGGAACAAAATTTGTGACAAAAATGAGGGGGGAAAAAAAGATATCTTGAACAAATTGAAATACAAGTATTCATCTGCTCTGAGGTCAGGCTGCAGCCTGGACACACAGTGTCACCCCTCTACAGCTCCTCAGGGGGTGGGAGAGATACTTTTCTGACCTGCCAGGGACATCTCCAGTCCTCCTCAGGGAGCTCTGCAAGAGCATCATATCCCTGCAGTACTCAACACAGACATTTTTTGTATCCTAGGCAGAAACTTTTCCACTTTAGCAGAAAAGTAAAAATGTACATGGTCAGGACACAGCAAAAGCAGCCTACAGATCAAACTGCCTCCAGGAAGCAGGTACAGCCAGCCAGTCAGGAAGTGTGGTCCCAGGGTTAGGGCCACAATACCCAAACAGGCCTTGGTATTCCACATGCCCAGGAGAAGTGGATCTAAAGGCTGCAAAAGCCACTTGGAACTTGGGCCCCCAGGCCAGAAGGACAGAAAAGTCAGGTTGCAGAGAGGCTAAAGAAAGCAAATGTCTGGACCTACAGAAGATGTGCTGAAAGAAAGGGAGGAAGAGGCCACAGGCAAGCATTAAGCACTTAAGCTATTCAACTGGGTTAGAACATTAAGCTGGAAAAACATGTCTCCAGGCCCCAAGTCCTACCTGTATCGGCAGAACAGAGGTGGCCAAAATTATCATTCATTTTCAGATGAAAACACAGGTAATACTTCTGCTTTATTACAAGGGTAACACTGGCTCAGCATATGAGTCACATGTGCAGTACTGCAAAGCTGGTAAAAGCACTGAGACACCTACAATTATCAGAGGTGAAAAAAATCATTGCTTTTGTGCCAGTTTACCTTATTTTATTTGTTCATCTAAATTAACAACTAGGTTAGTTTAATGATTTGCCCAGTAAAGATGGTGCTTAAACTCTAATAAAATAATAGGACAAGTCACATGGGCAGCCATGACACACCCAACACCCTTCCGACTCAGTGGCAGCTGACAGCACAATGGTGACAGCCATGAGACTGTCACTAGCATGCAGGGGCTCAGGGATGCTGTGCAGGGGAAAGCAGCAGTGCCTACAGGTGCTGGCCCTCCAGCAGCCCTGAGCTTTTGAGGGCCACAGAGCTCCAACTGCTCCTGGGGCTGAGCTGATACAGCTTCCCCCTGCCTCCAGACACCCTTCTGCTCCCTCCCAGCTTCCCCTTGCTCCCAGACACCCTTCCACCCCCTCCCAGAGGCTAAAGATAGACCTGGAGGGAGGCTGTTCTTCAGTAACTGCAAATCTCAACTGCTGGTCTCACTTTGAAAGAGTTTCTGAAGGAGAGCACCAAGGATGACCTCAGTTATACAGGTGAGAGCTGCAGCATAGCCAAAGACATTTTTATGCCAAAAGCTTCTGCAGGGGCAAGACATGAGGATCAGAGCTCACCCGCATGAAAGCACTCCCACCAGGCAGGGCACCTGCTGGACAGACAAAGCTGCCAGTCACTACACCCCTCACCACGACTCCAAAGCAGGGGCACCAGGAATAACAGGCACACTGTTGTGGTGAGACCACAATATAAGGGTGACACTAAAGAAAAAAGGAATTAAATGTGATGCTAGTGCCCTGTTGCTCCCAGAGCTTTAAAAGTAATACTGTCTGGAAAGGTTTGCTGTAGCACCCAGGCTAAGTCATACCTAGAGAAGTCACTATCAATAGTGAAAGAGCAATAAATAGAGGTAGGAACGCCAAGCCCATTTCTACAATGCTATGTCCTCATCTAGAGCCTGGCTTTCTCCCACTCAAGTAAGAAAACCATGGAGACACGAGAGCAAGAACTGGGGTAGCACCAATACATGAGGAGTTCCTGGAAGCAAAGGTGACATGAAGTCACCTTGGAAGCAAACACCCACTTCCCAAGGCTGCTGGCATGGCCATGCTGAGGAACATCTTCATCCCCGCGCTCCTCAACATGGGTGCAGAAGCCCAGCTCCCTGATAACCTGCTGCCCAAGTCCCTCAGCTCCAGCATCAAACCAAAGCAAGTGGTGCTTGGGGCAGGTGCCAACATCATCACCTTCCCCCCCTGCCCCAAGGGGAAGGCACCATGCTGCAGACCTTCACGTGAGGCCCTTGGCGGAATCACAAAGTGAGAAGGCATTGAGTTGAACACATCAGGGCTTGAAAGGAGAGGCTGAACCCAAGAGACTTCGTCAGAGTCAGATTTGTGATCTATGCCAAGGTTTAAGTCCCTTTAAGAGCCTGGGCATTTCACCATCTGCTCAGCCTCAATAAGCTCAGGTCAATACTCCTGGCAAAGCACGTGGCTTCAAAAAGAAAGTGAAACAGAACCTGGGAAAAGGGTTTTGCCAGTAAAGCATGACTCTGAACCCCACAATACTCCAGTATTAACCCTGACTGGCAAGAACAGTATCAGCTGCTCAAAAACAGATTAACAACTTATCTTCAAGCTCACAAGATTTTTAAACCAATGTAATCTTTTATGTCCGAAACCAGAGACTAGGAGGAAAGTCTCTGCCGGACACAGTCATCATCGGAAAGGCTCTGACAACAGAAAATTCCAGCAAGTAAAGCCGGCACACGCCATACAGCTGGGATGTTAATGCAGTATTGGGTCTATACGACGGTCATTTTCTCTTTCCACTTACTTTTCCCAGTGGGTAAAGATGTCCTCGAGAGAGGTCGCAAAGGAAGGGAGCAGTTTCTGTGAAAGCAGATGGGACACGCGTTATGATGCGACTACCGCACAGCTGCAGAGACTCCTCCAGAAAGCGCCAGGAAAACGGGAACGTGTCCTCCCAGTAAAGCGCCGCCCCTCTCCCCACTGTCTGTCCGTCCCGCTGCACTCAGAGCCACCTCCTCCCCTCGGCAGCACCAGGGGCACTTCACCCGCAGCTGCACGTGTTCCGGGAGCAGCTGCCCCCGGTACGGGCCGGCTTTCTCCAGCGAGCTGCCGCTCTCAGCCGTTCGCCCCGCCGGGAGGACCTGCTCAGGGCCGGGCCATTGCGCCGGTCCAGCGCGGAGGCGCAGGCCCCGTGGGGGAGCACGGGGCCCAGGCCCTCCGGCCTTGCCGAGGCCCGGGCTC
>JANHFX010013401.1:0-43352 GCA_027560015.1 Chloroceryle amazona | reverse complement strand
GGCAAAGTGCTGCTGTATCGGCCGGTGTTGTGCACGCGTTCTAGTGCGTAACTAGACCATTAGTCAAGGCAGTGCTCCCTGTTCCTGCAGAAGCTTAGAAGTCGTTAAGTACCTCCTCTGTCCGCAGACTTCAGCTCCAGAAATCATGTTTCAGTTATATTAGCAACAAGTTTGTATCCAGTAAAGGCGCATAACATAACTTGCTGTGTAACATAGCTTCCAACACTTGATCTGCTGGATGATGAATTTATTTTCAAGCTTATCTACTAATAATTAATCTTCGATTATATTTCCTTCCTTTTAGACTGCCAGCTTCTGGACAGGGCTGCATCTGTTAAAAATACTGTGGCTCTGCCCCTGTGGTGGAATTGTTACCTGACCACCATTTGGGAGTCTAGCTGAATCTCAGCTACTTGCCTAACATTTTGATACAAGTAGCTGGGAAAAGAAATGTTGGTATCTTTTCCACTTTGCACATAGTTCAGTGTCTCAGGTTTAATGTCCATACCTCAGCAGAAATGTGACTTTCAGAAAGCAGGAGGTTTTTCCAAGTACTGCTCTCTATCAAGTGACCTTGATGCTGTCTTATGACATCCCACTATTGAACATTATTTGAAGTTGATCACAGATGGTAGTTAATATTTTGCCTTCTCAGCTCTGCAATCTCTTGTATTGCATAATTTATATATTGTGCAATCTGCTAGACTGGCAGAAAGTAATCTCTCTTCTTCCCATGGCCACTCGAGTTTCGGATTTTGTGCAAGAAAACATTAATTGTTAGCAGGTAAATATAGCAGGCTAGACTTCAGCACTCTGTAAACATAGGGGGGGGTTTTCCTAACATATTTAGAGTAAAATACATATATAATTTTTCTTGCTCATAAACCTAGTGCTTGAAGGTAAATTGAATCCAGGGGAAAAAGGAGGATGAATCTTCTCAGGATGCTGAAAATCTGTGTGCCTTGCTGCTCTAATAAAATGTATTGCAGGAAACAATTGTGTGACAAATGACACTTTTAATGTTTAAACAGTTTACACATATTAAAAAAAAAAAAACAAACCAAATAAAACCTCCCAAACAACAACAACAACAACAACAAAAAACCAAACAAAACAAACAAACAAACAAACAAACAAACAAACAAACAAAAAACAAACAAAAAAAAAAACACCACCACCAAAAACTGTTCAAGGATGTTTAGAAGCAGTGGTGGTGAAAGCTGGAAACATACTTTCCTCAAGGAGATCCAAACTGATCTTTTTAATTGTGGCTAATTTTAAACATGGCTAATGCAGATGAAGAACATCTGGAAAAAGCACACTGCTCTTAAAAAAAGTCCCAAAGCCCTTGTATTTGGAAGTTACCAGACTGGCTTCCAGCACTTCAAAGCAGGTTTTTCCTCACATGTTCTACATTGTTCTGTTAAGACCAGAGTAAAAAAAAAAAAATCTCTGCGTGTAGACCGACTACATCATAAGGTGGGAAGAAAGGGCTTGAGCTCAACATTTTCACATTCACATGCAGCTTGAGCTGCGTGTCCTGAATCGTGCCCGGTGTGCATTTCCTTTACGGCTTGGTAACAGCACCACAAATGGTAGAGAACTTATGGAAATCTGACAAACATGAATTGAGAGTTAAAAGATGCAACTACTGCTGAACATGTTTGAACCATAACAGCAAGGGCAGCATTTCCATTTTCTTAATCCTCCTGTTGCTCCACACAGGTTTCCAAAGCTACAGGCGCAGTGCTAGGTGGTGGCACAGGGATGCCCTGGCAGATGGTTAGAAATGTTCAGAATGCAGAGAATTAAGGATTAGGTGAGGTGTGCCAAGTTCAGAATTCTCTTTGACGTTTGAAGAACTATTAGTGTTGGTTTGTACAATCCTGGAAGAGAATTAATAGTTTTTCTCCTTCTGATGTTTGGTTTTGTTTGGTTTTTTTTGTTTGTTTTTCAAATGGCAAAACAAACAGTGACTATTAGAAAAACTGTGGAGAATGAACAAAGACAAGTTATTTCATGAAGTGTCTGATCAAAAAACCTTTTTGCTGAGGACAACTCAGCCTCCTTGCGTGCCTCAGCTAGCATTGCACTAACCTTGGGGGGTCTGTAGTGCTGAGCCAGCACAGGGCATGGGCTAACCAAATGACAGAAACATCTTTTACATTACTGCCAACCTGCATTAGAAACAGCCTTGCAGCAGAAGATAAATTACATTTACATCTTTATGACTAATATGCTGAGCTGTCTGTTCCTATTGGGTATAAATATTTCGGAGATAACTGAACAGTGATTAAAAAAAAAACATTGAGAGCTGTGAAATTCGTGGGCTTATCAACTACTTCAGGCTATTGGTGAACTGTCCTCCCAGTCCAAGCTCAAGCCCAAATAAAGATGGGCTCCAAATGATGTTCACATGGCATTCCTCTCTTGAAATACAAATTTCCACTTCCTCCTCTACACATGTGCACATGTGAATGTTGAATCTGCTGTCTGTGATAAATAACAGTTAGTAACAATGGATAAGAATGACAAAATCTTTCCCCACTGGGTAATAGTTAGGAGTTGTCAAGAGAAAGTGTCAAAGAAAACGGTAACACAGACTTAAATCTGAAATTAAGCAACAGTGAATGTTGACAGCGCTGAGAGGACAAACACTGTGAGGTTAGGAGGGGAGTTCTGGGAATCCTCTCCTTCCAGAAAAAAAAAAAGTTAACCGATAGAAATACAGATGTAGTGGTAGGTACAAGAAACTAAGTGCGGACAATGAGGCACCATCCTCATTCATGCTTGCAGGTCTCTGCTGCTCACTTGAGATGTTGCTTCACCTGCGAACAGCTGTACAAAGCGGACTGTGAGGCAGAGGTTGATATCCCTTGCTTTTCCTTGTGTGAAAAATAAATCTGCAAAGTTATGACAAGGTACACCCTTGGTTCTCAGAACTTGGTTCATAGTAGGGCACTGTATATTAGGTAAGTAACAGATTTGGGCCACATTTGCATAATAAAGCTCAATGCAACTGCAAATTATATCTTGCTTTCTGCAATACCATAATTAAAGGCTTCATGGTCTGTAAACATCATATTTAAAGACAACTGAGCCCAAGCTATTTGCATCTTACCCTTACAGATGGAATCAATACCAGGAAATGGCTGAGGACCCTGGGTAGCAACAACACTGGTGTTATTTATAAACTTACTACAACACAATGAAAACTAGACTGATGGGGTTTTTATTGACAGATTCCACAGTAACCCTTACTAATTTTAACAACTACACCTCTGACACATTCAGTTGCACTAGCACTAGCTATTTTGTGCTTGAAACATGAATTAGTGCATTATAAAAACTACTTACCTTTAAGGTGTAGGTGTCTTTTTTATCCCGATATAGCCATTAACTCTTGATGAGTTAATGACTTGCTTACCTGCAGAGATGTAGCCCAAATGCTTAATGGAGTGACAGAGTGAGCATATACATGGGGAACACTGCCAGTACTAACAGTGACATGGCACTGGCCTCACATGACTTGTCTGGGAGGGGACAGACAGCTCCTGCTTGGAAACACACCCCCGGCGCCTCTGCCTAAACCCTCATAAAGTTTCCACAGCAGTAGTGAAAGGTGAGGAGTTGAACTCTGGGCTTTGAATAGACACAAAGGACCTCTCCTAGGCTACCATCAGCAGGACGTGATCAAAAAACAGGCAGCCAGAGTTCAGGGGTGTAGCAGCTTTAAAAGATATGATAGAAATTTGGAGGAAATGATTAAAAGGATGTGTCATGTGGCTGTTTAAAGTAAGACTGTAAGCTTTTCTAGGCACTGTGATTGTCTTCAGATCTGTGCAGTACTTGGAACCATAGGACATCCACCAAACATGACATCTAGACCTGTGTCCACCTGTGTCTGATATTCAACTTCTAGAGTGACCAGGTAAGTGGTCCTTACATTTTCCTTTCTCTAGGTTCTATACTTGCGTGGATAGTTGTAGTCTTTTTTTTCTCTCAGGTGCTGTTGTTTTCCACTATCTATGAACTATAGGGGTTAATTCCAGTGAAGTAAGGTCAGCATCAGAAGACTGAAGCGGAAAGGGAAAAGGAACATTTAGAAACTGTGGTAGGCAGCCAGTCCCTCACAGCATATGTACCCTGTTCCTCAGTTGCACCCACCTACAACAGGATCACTTGGCTGGTGTCCGAAGGATGCAATACAGCACTGGGTATGGTACCATGAGATGCAGGCACTTGGCAGCCTCAGCTTGGCACTGTCTGGGCCACAGAAGTGTAAGGGGACAACACAGATGAGACATAAATAATATATGTAAATGTTAAAACAAATGTAAAAAAAATAAGTTATTTCATTTTCAGATTATGTTGAGCATTTTAAAACATGACTTAGACAAACTAGCCTTTTCTGGTACTTGAAGTGGAAAACTCAGTGAAAACAGATCTGTGACATAATGAACAGTTGTTGGACAAATGATGAAATACATGGAAATAATAACAATTAAAAAATGTATTTGAATTCTTTATTGATTAGAGTGTATTTCCCCTGCAGTATCAAGAGTGACTGGAAAAACAATTACTTCAGGGTTGAGAATTTGATTTGGATCAAATTTTGCATTAACTAATTTGAAATAACCAAAAAGGAACATGTCTTTTTTTAAAAAAAAAAACAGCACCAGTTCTAGCTAGTAGCTGGAAATAGCTGCAAGCAGCTGAGATCTTCACTGGTTGATTTGGGGCTGTAGAACATGCCAACATGAGACCGGTGCCAAGCAGCTGAATGGCTTTTTTGTTTGTCGAGACAGCCATGGTTACACAAATGCTTTTTTAAGGTATTTGGTATATTGGGAACCAGAAGAGATGTTATACAACAACAACCATCAAAATTTATCTTGTTTTAATGTAAATATCATGAAGTTTTATCTTCTAAATGTTACTTAATAAAGGTAATGTATTGAGATTTGGGGGAGATATAGCAATGCTGTTTTGAACTGGAAGTCTTTGCCCAAGAGATTTCTATCATAATTTTATTATTTTAAAAGGACTACTACTAGCAATGTGATTATAATTTTAACTCTTTCCTAAACTCATAGAATGTGCAACTCAGTCAACTGATGGCTCTTCCTCCTCCTAAAAACTCAAAGCAGACATATTTTCTGCTGTACCCAGCTTTCTAGCTCTTTGCATACAAAGATTCAGCAGGCTTTGACCCAGCACTGCTGTATGGAGGAACCATTCTGAAACATCAGCCTTCCAGCAAGCAGCTGAGATACCGCTTTCATGTCTGCCTTCTAAGATCTAATGTTGACTACTATAAGATCATCAGAGTAGAATAATCTCTTTAACCACAGAAAACTATGGCCAACACTATTTACTGTATTTTCTTAGCAGAATAATTTCATACTGCTCTTTTTAGCTCCCTACTGAGTAGTTGTAGAGGAGACAGGGAGGTGCACAGCAAAAGGGTGAGAAATACAAGTTATAACAAGAGAAATTCTGATTAAATATTTGGGAGTCGGAAATCATAGCAGAGGTAGTAAAATAGTGGAACAGCCTTCCCAGAGAAGCTGTTGAATCTCCTTCCACACAGATACTCAAAATCCAAATGCTGAAGGCTCCAAACAACCTGCTAAGGAAGCTGGAATGGAGCACATCCTCAAACTGGAATGATTTAATCAAGCTTGACATACTTTAATCATTAGTGGTGTTTTCTTGCAGACAGTGGGCACACCTGTACTCAGAGGACATTAGTGCACAGAGGACTCAGTGTACATTACATAACAAAACATGCATCACTGTGGCCAGGAGATATTTTGGAAATGCAGATAAGATCAATTTTTCCTGTAGCAAGTTATTCACACTGTTCTACTCAGGCTAGCAGATTATTTGCAATAGCTACTTATAGGTATTCTTCATCAGATATGTTAAAAATATTTTTTCAATGGGGTTGTGGTTGGAAAACTTGATCTATCGGGGAAAAAAAAAGCCAAGCATACACAAGATCTCATAGACTGGCTCTAGGAGCTCACAAAGTCCAATAAGTGAGGAGATCTAGTTCTTAGGACATTGTGACTGTAGTAATATATCCTCATTTTAGGACACCTCTCACATTACTTTCTTTTTGGTCAAGGGAGACAAAATTAACTTGATTTTTTTTTTTTTTCCTTTAAGGCTGCTACCGAAAGTTAGCATTTCCTGTAGGAATATGTACATGTCTAGTGTGGAAATTACAGGTTGGGAGTTTTAGCTTGTGGTTTCAGGTCACTTTTTGCCTGATCTATTTTCTTCTCAGAACCATTTAACATCTGTTTCTTCCACTAACATATGTAGTTTGGTGAACTGACCTTGTTCTTTTCTGTCTGTGCGTAAACAGTAACCCAAGAAGGAAGAATTTTTCTGTCTCATGCCCCTTGACCTGCATACTAACATTTAACATAGGAAAATGGATCTGGAAACCCCTGTAAATAAACAGAGTTATATTTGTAAGAATGTACCCATAAAGTTATGATTTCAATGCTCAAGTGCAATCTCCTGGCTAAGAAGGGGACTTCTTTTGGCAGGGTATTCCTCCTTTCTGAAACTGCAAGAAGGGTACTCCCAAGAGGCTTGCTAGCATCCTAAAGGTAATAGAATATCATTTTTCTAATTAAAATTTTTTCAACTGGTTGGGTTTTTTTTTTTGTTTCTTTTTTTCTGGTTGTTTTTTTGTTTGATTTTTTTTTCCCCTACCTTAAACAGGTGCCTTTCTACCTTTGGACTTTCCTTTGTTACCTTAGGTAACACAGTTTGCCTGTGCTTGAATATTCCTCTGTATAGGAAAACCAAAATGGATTAAATTCTGCAATCCTTGGTAAACTGGCCTTCATATTATTCTAATTCACATGTTTGTTCTTAAAGACCAGGTGAAACCAAGAAAAACTTAAGGAATGTTTTGTTAGCTTTTGCTAATTATAATTTATGTTAAGAGTGCATGGATATAAAACCAACTACAAATAATCCCTGGGACAGCCACATTATGTCTTGAAAAACAGAGATTGTTCCATGGCCATGGAGAGCAGTGAAAGCCCCAGCAGCTACTTAAACCCGGTGTTTGATTTATTTTTTTTTTACCAAAACTAGCAACAAATGGTCAAGCCAAAGCCAAATGCAGGGAGATTTATTACAAAATGGCCAGCTGTTCATTTAGAACTTTAAATCCTTAAATTGACCATAGCAGGACTTGAATTAAAGATTATTTTCTCACCATGTTCTTAAACTGTAACTTACAGTTCCCTCTGCCACATGAGTGAAGGCTGTGAGGGGTCCCTACTGCACTAATTCTTCATGGCACAAACTCATGTTGTTGTAGTTGGATTTTTGTTTTCATCCTTGTTAGTTTAACATCATCATCGTTATGGAAGAGCACATGTGACAAAGCATCGGTTCCTTGTGGTCTGTGAAGGGCTGGAGCTCCTCTGAGCGCAATGTCTTCCTAGGCCAGATCAAAAGCTTTGGTTTTGGCTATTCTCCCATTTTTCTTTGTTACCCTTGCATCCCTGTTAATCTTGTCAGTGAATACTAACTCATCAGGAAATAAGAGCTCAGCTCTTCTTCTGAGAAGAACAGTTCTCAAGAGCTCAGCTTTGCTTTATGGCCAACATGAAGGAGGGAGCAGGACGGGACAGAGCACAGAGTTTTGCAACTGAACTCAAAGTTGGGGGGATTTGCTGTTGCCAGTAGTGTATTCTTCTGCTCTTCAGCTGTACAAAGTTCTCTTACTTAGATCACCTCTTATTTCAGATGAAAAGAGACTCTGGATATTCCACCATGGCTGAGCAGCAGAAACAGGTAAAGGCTTCAGGTCATCTTTAAAGGACGCATTAATGATGCAGTTGCTTTGGAAGGCTGGATGTGTTGAATCATCTTCTAAGAGAAGTGACAGATACATCCACACTCTGATCACTTTAGTACAACTAAGACCTCATCTCTTGTCACTACAGTGACATTGTCCCAGCATTTTTTCCCCTACAGCAGACTGCAGCTAGAGCACCAAGTGGTGAAGAGCCTGTTATCATTGCTTGTGTGGCAAGAGACGGCAACAGTCACACATAACCAGGAGACATGCCACCCAACTAGGCCCAGTGCTCAAAGCTGTCCTGCTAAACACTGTGTTTCCCAGGTGATGTGTCCCAGTCTCTTTACCTTGCAGGCAGCAACCCTGTTGTGCACTTAAGGAATTTGCCAACTTGTAGAAGCCCTTGAAGGGCAAGATCTCAAGTGATCCATGGATCAGAGTCTGGAAACTGTGCTGGAGCTGTTGTCATGATGGTATGAAGAGATACAGGGTGTCAGCACTTGGACTTGATGAACAAGATTTTTTTTTTCTACGTAAACTTCTCTGTTTCTACAGCTCATGTAATTATACTGTGTGGGATTTATTCATGTAATCACTTCATCACGTGCAATAAAAACACAGCCTCAAAACAAGACAGTTTCTAGCCAGAGGGCTTTTAAAATATCTTTAGTGCTGACTTTTAGCTATTCTCTCCTATCCCAAAACAGGATGTACACAGTGTCTGATGAGTATTAGGAGTTACTAGCTTTTGAAACTATATGAGTTCTTCATCTGGAAAATGGAGAAACATCTGAAATACTGTTTGGTCTAACTAAAAATTCTGACACTTGTAGTACATCAGAGCTTTTCTTTGGTATGTTCATTCTTCATCTCAGGAGAAACAAAGATTTATAGACTATAATTCTGTTTAAAAGCTCTACTCTTTTTACAACTTTGTAACCTTTTCTTGTAAAGAATATGTAGATGGTGTTCCAGAGTCTAGAGATTAAGGAAGTCTTATCATGTCAGCATACATGAGGCATAACATGGGTGAAAGTGGAAGTATGAAACTGCTACAAGAGCAGATCTCCAGCCCAGAATCCATCATGTGCTATCTGAAGCTGGAAGAGCTGTCTTTTGCCAGCCTTGTATTTGTAGTTCAGTACACCCAGTGATAATACTGGGAACTGATAGCATCACTTCTGATATGAACCTACAGGGTTCACAAACATCAGGCTGTAGGGCAAGAGTCCTTCAGATTACTTCCTCCCCATCTGCTAACTTGATTTAATAAAAAAAAAAAAAAAGATAAGAGGAAACAAGTTGTTTGTTTTCATGAGAAAAGTTTCAATGTTAATGAGCTAAGTTCCATCCTGGGACAGATAAATATTGCTGACAACTCCTTGGCAATGTTTAATGTTCTGTAGCTGTTACAGAACCACAAAGAAGATCTTAGCACTGAAATCCACGTGGAGATGATTCCTCTATATTGCATTACCCTAAACACACCCGCGTTCAACATTTATTAGTGAGCTGTCTCTCTTGTTTGTCCTTTCTGACAGGAGACAAGCAAGACAGCAACTATGAGTCATGGTACTTTTACTCTAGTCTGCTTGTGCAGCTCAGCAACGTAGTAACAACCAGGAAGGACAGTAATGAACAGGACACTACCTTGTTATTACACTGTATTATTTTATAATTGCTTTAATTTAAAAAAAGAAAAAAAAAAAACAACAAAACCAACCCTGCAGATAAATTTAGTGTGTATTCACCTAAGAAAACCCAAACTGAGATTGCTGAACTCCAGAACCAGTTCCAACTTGGGCTATGCTAAAAGACAGTGAATTATGTATTTGTCATGTATTTGCTAAACTTGGTTTTCAATATTTAAATGCTCAAATATATTGAATACTGCTTTTTGAATATACTTATTCCTGGAATCAAAAGGTCTCACTGGTAATTTTCTGACTCTCCTGCAAATGCTTTGTGTAATTGCATTGTGTAGAGTCATGCTGACATCACAGCTGCCCTTATGCTGTACACAGGAACATTTCTCCAGTAGAAAACATTTTTGTGACTGAGAGCAGGGATTCAGAGAACTTTATACTTTTGAGAAGCTGAGTAATTTTCCTTCCTTATTAATGTGCAGTTGTTCTATACAGATTGCACATTGTACCTACTAGCCAAATGGTACTCTCAGTACTAGAGCTGAGTTGTACCTGTGATGGCCTAAACGCACAGCAAAGTGGATTATGCAAGGAAAGGTGATAATCCTGTATTAAACCTCTGTTATACCTGGAGGGAAAAAAAGGCAAGCTTCTGGGCACGTGAGCCTGCCTTCAGTATTGGTCTGCAAAGCAAAGAAGACAATTGAGAGGAGTGGTTCTGGATTAATTGGAGCCGTTAGGTCATCTGAGCACACACTTCTCAACTACTCTGGGGAGAAAGTGTACTGCATACTGGGAGAGAGAAAATAGAGCGAGGGAGGTGATGAGATGGAACACCCTTACTTATCCCCAGGTCTTCCTTTCCTACTGCTTTGAGTTATCCAGAAGCCACTAATACTGTAGTCCTCCAGGTACTGAGAAATGTGCTAAGTGAAAACATAGAGGAAAAAAATCAGTGGTCCTTTCTTTCCCTTTGGTTATTCCAGAGAAATTCCATGTCAGTGGCACTTCAGGTCTCTACAAGCATGGCAGATGCATGCATTTGTACTCCCCCGCCATTACACACAATATCCTGTCACAGCTTTGTTATCACATCCTTTAATTTGTAGAGAAACAAAATGGACCATCCTAGGGGTGCCCTCACCTCCTGCATTTCAAATACAAAAAATGCTAGAGTAGGACATAGCAGCACATACTTATTCTTGTTGCTTGTTCACAGGAAGAGAAGCTCTGGGATGCCATAAAGATGACTGCCTACGTCCTTGGTACATGCCTGCTCATGTTCACTGCCTTAGTGAACTCTGTTTCTTGGTAAGATTGTTCAAACCAAGGGGCTTGAGGAAAAACTTTTCTGTGGAGAGGGGGAAGAGCAGATGATGAAAAGATGGGCAACCACGAACACTTATTCCCACAGGTACATGCAGAATACCTGGAACATTTCAGGCCATTTCTGGCAAACAACATGGCTTAAATTCTATGACCATTTTGAGGGAAATGAGTGGACAATCTTCCTCCTTGGTGAGTTTTAACAACTCTGCTGTAGGAGGAACAATCCATCAATTACATCTGAAAGAGGGACATGGACTTCCCCTCCCAAACTCACTAATTCCCTCACTGGAAAAGCACACATAGGCTTCAAAGCAAGCCACAGCTGATGTAGTGCAACCATGCTGCATTTGGACTGGCTCACTGTTAGACCCTCCCCAGACAGGTTCAAAATTCAATCATTTTGCTGCTGCTACTACAAAAATAGCAGCTTCCCTGTGAAGACACTTTGCTTCTGTGAGAACTGAATGACTCAGCAGAACTAATTACTAAAAATTAAAGTAAAAATCATTGAATTTTACTTTTGCTGTAGCACCTGTAAAATCCTCTCTGTGTTTAACACCTGGTGAACAGGCCTGGTAGGGACCTGATAAGGTCCCAGGGATCAACTCAACCATATTCTACTTGTATGTAGAAACCACCCATGATGGAGACCCACTAGCTACCCAGAAAAGACCTTCCTTAGCTCAGCTGTGGCAAGTTTCAAACTATGAAAGATTTATCTACTCTAACCTCCTCCCCCCTGCCTAGGTCTTACCTGGATGTCAAAACTCACCCATATTCCATTTAAAAGCACCTCAGGGCAGGCGATACACACCTTGCACATCCAGATTTCAGCAAATTCCTCTGGATACTATGCCACTGTATTTTGTTTCTGATGTAGCCATAGCTCTCAGCTTATTTACACATCCCTGCTCTTTCCTTACGCCACAGGGGCTGCACTGGTGCCTAGCCTTGCTTTCTGGTGCTTCAATGGAATCCTTATGGTGGCTGATGTAACAGGAAAGCCAACTTTCATTACTCGCTATCGCATTCAGCTGGGCAAGAACGACCCTGTAAGTATTTTTCACTCTGCCTTTTCTGCTGGCTAAACACTTCCTGCAGTCTGTTAGGCTAGGAGCAGGGAGAAGAACCTGTTATGCTTTTATCTTGCAAGCAGGTAGGATTCAAGGAGAATCAAGCTGAGTCTTGCATATCCACTGCAGAGAGTAAGGCAGCCATTGTAATTAGGCTACTGATCAGATCTGGATTGACTGCCTGTTAAAAAGTTAATCCCAAAACTATTATGGAAACTGCCTACAAATCTTAAAGCTCCTTATCTTTCCAACTCAAAATTGCATTGTTACTGACTCAGCTTCAAGACGTGACCTCTTTTTGCAGGTGGACACAAAGAAATTGTGCCAAGCCATCTACACAGCGCTATGTAATCAGTTCTTCGTCTCTTTTCCCATGCTTGTGCCCATGTTCTACATCATGAAATGGTGGGGCAACACCTTCAGCAGGGAATTACCCACCTTACAGTGGTTTCTTGTGGAGCTAAGCATCTTCACCTTAGTAGAGGAAATTCTCTTCTATTATACACACAGGTGAGATGAGCACAGGAATAGATCTCCATAGTTTTCCTCCATGCCTTTAAGCTTATACTGATCTCCTGCAACAGCAATAGTCCTAGTCCCTGCTCTTCCACCAGTCTGGTATCTACATGGGAAGACATACGGGTCCTGAAATTCACCCTTACAACATTAGGCTTTGGTGCTGCCAATAACTACAGTAAGCAAAAGTGGGTAAAATGACAAAGGTAGAGCAGCTTAGAAACTAAGGAAGAAACAAGTCAGGTAGTGTTACACAAAACCTATGACCCTGTGTTCTTAGAAAAGAGAAGAACAAGACTGACTATGCTGAAAGAAAAAAAGCTCAAGAGGTCAGTGACTGATCTCCCATTTACTTGCATGACACCTATGAAAGAGGCCCTGGCTCCTGACACTGCAGGCTTTCTAAGCACCAACACCAGCATTGCAGGAAAAAAATAAAGGAAGAAAAAAGTTGCAAAAGGTCATGCAGAAAGCAAGCACAGCATTCTCAGAAATATGTATATTTCCTTTTTGGACAAATGCACAAGAAAAATATAAAAAGCCATTTCTTACAAAGAACCCACAGAACCTAAAATTCTGGCTTTAATAGTTGCCAGCAGGAAGAGTCAAAACAGTCAAAATATAAAGTGAGTCTTCCCCTATGTAGTACTCCCATGTTTTAGCAAGTAAGTCACTTTGGGGCTTTGATTTATGGGATTTATCTGGACTTAACATCAGCTAGTGGACATCAATTAAGTGAGGGCTAAAGAAGAAAAGAGAGGGAAGACAGGAGCCCCACACTCCTATTTCCAGCTGCTCTGAAATCTTTATGTTAGAGGGGACATGGAGAAGTCCCCAGCAGGAATACCATGTTATGTTACTTTGTATTTTCCTTTCTTGCAGACCTCAAAACCTGCCCTTTCCCTCTTTTCTCTACTTAGGCTTGCTCACCTCCCACTCCTGTATAAGCACATTCACAAGAAGCACCACGAATGGACAGCCCCCATTGGCGTGGTCTCCATTTATGCTCACCCACTAGAACACATAGTAAGTGAATTCTGCCATGGTCACTCTCCAGTTTCTGTATGGAGTGTGATTTCCATGGGATGAGGAGAAGTGGTGAAAGAAGAAAAGCAAATGGGCTCTTACTCTTCTTAGGAAGAGGATGCTAAGCTGCATTGACAACAAACTTGGCTGTAGAAGGGTTGCAGTACCTGCTTATACTGGACTCAACTAGCTTTAAGAGGACAGATCCAGGGGCCTCCAACAGATAAGGAACTGACTGAACAATGCTGTCTTGAGCACAGACTGGGTTGGGGGAGCACAGACAGTGTGTTCAGCATTAGATGTGACACTTCCAGGGTCTGGGTTACTGCATGGACTCAGAATTGTCATGATTTTCAGCTGTTACTTCTCATGGAAACACATCCCACCTTCAGAAGATTTCATTTATACGCACTGTCTCCTGCTAACAATAGTCCTGGGCTGCAGCACCAGATCTGTGAGTCTCCCTGACAGCCTTTGGGCAGCAGAATGATTTTTTTTTTTTATATTCGGGAACCCAGTTAAGCCTAGCTGGTGCAGTAAACTTGGTCTGGGCAGTGACAGCCATTTGTGCCACTGGTAGGACACAAGTATTCCAGCTAGGATCACGACATTGCTGCCCTGACTGCATGAGTCTCCAAGCCATGCCCTTTTACAACTAGGTTTCCCAAGAGCAGCTTCACCTCATTCCAAGGTGAAGCTGAAATTCAGACCTCTGACTCCAGGGTGATTTATTTGGATCATACTGCCCTCACATCCCTGGGTTGGTGTCATGTCTGATTCTACTACAAGCTTAGGGAGCTTGGGCTATGACTATGTTTTGTAGTGCATAAAACTCAGCTCATAAAACGAGAGACCCAGAGTAAATGATTTCTTTAATGATTATGTAATTCTGGTAAGGTGTTTGCAGAGAGCTCTTCCTCTTTATGCTGTTTGCACAAAATAGGTGCGATGGAACACACAGGTGAAACAATTCAGCTCCTAGGGAAAATCTGTTTGTTGTGGATCAATTAATGAGGTAGAGTTTGTTTCTCATTTCTAGATATCCAACACTCTGCCTGTCATGACTGGCCCAATGATCATGGGGTCTCACATTGTTTCAATTGCAGCATGGTTCTCACTTGCTCTCATAACCACCAGCATTTCACACTGTGGCTACCACCTGCCCTTCCTACCGTCGCCAGAGTTCCACGACTTCCACCACCTCAAGTACGTCTGAGCACTGCTTAGCTTCCCCTTCACCTCCCCTCCTGCCCATGCCCTGGTCCTGCTGATGGGCAAAGCTCCTTTCTGAGGGTCAGGTGGGTTTGTGTAACTCATGTACAAGCAGAGAAGCTGATCCATCCAGTTCAGCTGATAGCAGGCTGGATGCTGTCAGTCCTTAAAGCAGAGATCGGGATTTGAGAAGGCTCCAGCCCACTGCCCACACAGTTGCCAAGCACCTCACTGAGATCCACTCTCCTCCATCAGCTGACATGGAAACTTTCTCCAAAGCACATACACTGCAGCTGAAACTGGGTGCTTCAGGCTTTCCACAATTATATGGGAGGAAAGAACCAGTGTCTGAAGCAGCAGGTACCACCTGGGCCACCCCCAGCACAAGCACATGGTCACAGACATGGCTCTTCCTAGAAGTTTAGAAGACACTGCCCATGATCTAGGACAAAGACAGAGGAAGGACAAGTCAGGCAGCTGAAATAAATTTGCAGGGAGTGTCTTTGCCCCTCTCCCATATACTAGGATGAGTCACACATCATATATTACCCTGTCCAAACAATCGTAATTTACCCTTCCTGGCAGAGACTCTCAGCCTCCTCCTACACTGGGGAGCACAGAGTTTCTGCAGGTTGTTCAGGGTACATACCCCAGTAGTGGAAGAAGTGTTCCCATCTCCCAGATGTTCATTAAATGCATACACGTGCTCCCTTGACCAGTTTTCCCCTCCTGTAAGAACAGCCAGTGTGGTAGTTCTACTGCCACCAAAATGCTGGGCAACACCCAAAGCACAGTGCTAGTTATCAGTTATTTCCTCCAAAGCCCAGCTCACATCAAGGGACGGATCACTGCAGAGCTGAGATGGTTTCAGGGCAGAAGAGCTCTGCTGGTGTCCTAGTGGTGGAAGCACAGCAGCCCCACATCCTGAGGCAGCCAGGTATCAGGAGCACACACAAAACACTGTGGCTGCCCAGCTGCTCCTGCAGCTCCAAGCTGCACAGGAGAGATGGCTGCTGTTCAGAGCCGCCACCATTTCTGGGTAATGACTGCCAGAGAGGCAAGTTCCCAGAGAAATTTTGCCCAAGGGAGATGGGTGCAACAGCATGGACAGCTTATCAGGGCTCTGAAAAGAGATGGAAATAGGAAAGGTGAGGTAACCTCAGTAACTTCCAGTGATGGTTATTCTCTGTCTGGTCTCTAGGTTCAATCAGTGCTACGGCGTCCTGGGAGTGCTGGATTATCTGCATGGAACAGATACAGTGTTCAGACAAACCAAAGCCTACAAGAGACACAGGGTCCTGCTCAGCCTCACACCACTCTCGGAAAGCATCCCTGAGGCACCCAAGAAGGCAGAGTGAACCCAGCATCCTGAAGTTTTTGCACAGCCCAGTGACTAGCAGAATGAGACAATGATTTATGCCAAACAGTATTTTGAGAAACAAGTTATTGTCCGCATGTAACAAAACCTGAAGCTGAATTTAAACATGCTAATTGAAGGGTCTGCACTGTTGCTGTTATTTTCTACCTAAGTCACAAGAGAAAAAAAAAAAAAAAAAGCTCTAGAAAACCATTTTTTAACAAGTTTAGAAGTTTGTTTGTTTTCCTTAATTACTTGCACCCTTTCTTCACTCCAGCTGCCTGTACATGTCAGATGTTTTCTGGGCCACATGGCTCTGGGGAGTTCCTGGAGAGTTCTTGTTACTGAAGGCTTTAACACTTCAGTTCTCACAGGCCATGCCTTGGTCTCTTTCATCAGCACTCTATGGAAATACCAGCAAGATCACTAACTACATGGGATAGGATTAAACCCACTGTTATTTCTGAGCCTCAGAACACCTGGGATAACAGATGGCAAGCCCATGGAAAGTCAGTGGGGGCTGCAGCTTTAGAAACACTCTCCCACACACCCTCACACATCAGAGGCCTGACTTCTCCTGAGCATTTTTTTCCATGTGAGAGGTCACTACAGGTCTGAATTAAGGGCTTTCACAGCCTCGTCTCTGCTCCACAAACTGATGTCTGCAAACATAAAGCAAGTGTCCCCCATCATGGGATGGGGAAGCAGAGCTGGGAGATGATGTACTACATGGTGGAAGCCCTGGTACATCACCTTCTCCTGCTGAGCCTCGCATCATTCCCCACACATCAAAAGGAGGCACAAACCACAACTCAGTACAATGAAAAACTAAGAAAAGAGACTTTCCTGGAGTCCCTGCTGCCTTGACCTATGTGGAGATCAGTGAACCCCTCTAAGCAAGGGCCCAAGCAAAAGCATCTGTACTGTTATGCACATCCATCAGTACCTACACAACCAATCTTGAGACACTGCAAATTTTCTCCAGGATCTCTTTTAAGTCTCAATCCTGTCTGGGTGGCCAGGACAAAGGCAACAGTTGCATCTCACTACTGCTAGAGCAATGTCCTAAGCAAGCAAACCCTTTGGGGAGAGGAGATGCAGGGCTGACCAGCACTGCACTTATTTGCTGCCTGCCCAGTTGCAACTGTGGAAGCCAACTCTCTTCCCCAGCCTCCTCCAGTCCCTAGGGATGAACCCAGCCCACTGGTCCACCCACAGCCCCTCAAGGAGAGCATGCCAGCAGAACAGAAAACCCAGGTGGCATTGTCTTTTGAAGTTTTTATTTTTATACATTTTTTTTGTATTAAAAAGGAAAAAAGCATAATTACCACAAATTACAAAGGACTAAAGCATTACTAGAATAATGATTCACATCAGCCTAGAAAGCAGATACTCTGAATAATATTAATGTTATAATACAAGCTCTCATTCAAGTATTTTACATTTTTCTCTTTTCCTTTTTAAATGATGATGATCCTAGCACATGGGTCAACGATTATGTACTATCGACAGGAGATGGATCATGTACAGCGGGCCATATTAACAAGATTTTCCTCCCAAGTGATACATGGTCTGTGATGAGTCATTTTAAGTTTGTCTCTACAATAAATGCAGCTGAAGAGGTTGCACACACTTTCTAGTTTTGGGAAACAGAAGGTTGAGACACACAGGGTTTGAGAAGGGCCAGCACATTGAACCATTGCCTCTTTTGCTCCAGGTGAGTGAGCAGAGGGCCACCTTTGCCAGGGTGCAGCTCAGCAGGGGCTTGAGCCGCAGATCCAAAAGTTTCTGACCCCAAAGGGATTAGGACAGGCTGGAAGAGGAGGAAGAGGGGCAGGGCTGCACCAGGGAGGCTCAAGGGACCCAGAGGTGCCAAGAACCTGCTTCCACGAGTGGCACCACTGACACAAGAGTGAGGTGAAAAGGGACAGCACAGGGACCCAGGGGTTGGCCCGAGCACACCCCGGAGGGACAGCCAGTGCCCAAGGCGCTCCCGCTCCTCTCGAGCTTCCCACCAAGGGATGTGCTTGTCACAGATACGTCGGTCCTATGTTCAAGTGTCTGCAGAAAGTGAAACTGTAAACTACTCATTGAAACGCTGCCCTCCAGCCACCCACTCCACGCCACCGAGATGAACATTTTCCTATTTTTTTTTTAAAAAAAAGTCATTCATTGATTACCTCTATTGGAAACTAAAAAACAAAACCCAACAGAGTCAGTGAGGCATTAACATCAAGTGTAGCAACCATGTCTTAAGACCAGCCTACCATCCATTTCAAAACAGTGACAAAGTGACATAACCAGTCTCAGAGAAGACAGGAGAAAAGAAGCATTGCAAACACAGCTTGCTACATTTACAGTTTTCCTTTTTTTTTTTTTCCTTCTCCTTGTGATAAAATAACTGGAAAGGCATTAACAGCTAGAAGGCCCCCTCTGCACTGCCATGTGGAACGTGTATGGACACGTGGCAGGATACTGAGATTAACGCATCATTTTGTTACAGTACAGTTGGCCGGTCCCAAGCAAGACGAGCAGTTGCCAAAACTTGAGGGACCCCAAGGGCTACAGTGACAAACTGCCACAGGGGTGTGAGGGGGGCAGCAGGAAGAGGGACAGACAGACGAATGGAGCAGCAGAATTATTATTTCCTACCCCAAATGAGTATGGCAAAACAACAAAGCCTCCTCTGAAACACGTCTTCCACCTCCACCTCTGAACTCCGCCAGAGCTCTGTACCCATTGTAACCACCTGCATCCTGAAAATGGGCTGACACACAGGCCCTTGGCAAAGAGCCCCAGCTGCAGGAACTTGGGACTTCCTGAGGAGAGGGGGCAAGATGGGGAGCACGCCCCCAGCTCTCCTGTGGGCCCGATGGCCTCCCCGAGCCCTTCCAAAAGCAGCCAGGGCTCCCTCCAGCTGTGATGGTGGCTGGGTACCAGCCCTTGCCAGCTGCAGAGCAGAGGAGGGTTCACAGGAACACATGGAAGTCTGACCACTCAGGACACTACAATCAAAAAACAAAAAAAAGCAGAAAACATGATTGTGGTGAAGCATCCAAGCTAAAAGCAAGGCCAAAACTTCCTCCTCAGCAGGAGGGCAAGAGCTTCTTCAAAAGCAACCGCTCTCTATGGGCAGCTTTCTCTTTGTCCAGTGGTGTTACAGCTGTGGGCAATGTCTTCTGGAGGCAGCTATGCAGCATGAGGCCAGGAGCCTCTGTAGACCTTGGCCAATGCGAACCACAGCACAGGGGAAAGTCTCGCCACAGCCAGTCCCTCCTCATCCTGGCATGGACGAAGGGCTCTATAGCCCTGTAACCAGAGCACTGGGGAGCATCCTGCCCTCTGCCAGTGCCCGTACTGTGGGTGGTGGGCACTGTGTCTTGGTGCAGAGCTGAAGCAAACAACCCCACGTTTCCTCAGGCAGGAGCAAGCAACAGCTACCTCAGGCTGTCACATCTGTCTTGTCTATCTTTCCTTCTCTCCCTGGCTACACTGCTTCCCAACACAATGAAACCAGGCACACAGACCACAGATCTAGAGTGGCAAGACTACTGGAATTGCTTTTCTGACCCACCTTCTCCTGGGAAGCAGGGGGTTTCCACATAGGGCCTTCAGCCACACTGATGTGACAAACTGACTCAGCAGAGAGGAGGGAAAATCTCTTCCATGCCCAGACTAGAGTCTCAGCCTTAAAAATTAACAAAATAATTTAAAACCAGCTCAGAATTTGGGAAATTTTCTGGGAAATGTGTTACCTCTTCCATCACCCAAGCAATGCCACAGTCTGCTCCACAAGCAACAAGCTCCACAGCAGCTCATTCCTCCCTATTTCCTATTTAACTTTTTCCTAAAACACAGACAACTGGCTTCAAAAGAGAACATGCACCAACAAGAGGAGCACTGGGACACAGCAGCAAGGACCACCTGTGGCACATCCAGACCCCTTTCCTCTTGTAAACAATCAGCAATGCATCTCCCATGTCCTTGATCAAACCCCATTTCCAGCCTCCAAGGCTCCTTCACAAATCAGGAGCAAACCTGGCTGCATCTGTAATCTTGGAGATCTGACTCAAGCTCACATATGGGGAAATCCAGAGATAACAGTCACAGACACATCATTACAAGCATTACTTGCCTGTCTGGCCCAGTTACCACCCCACAACCCCAGAGTGCTACTGCGGTAATGAAGCAAGCCACAGAGAGACCAGGCTTGCCAGCACTACCAAACTGCAGGGCGATGTGGTTGGAGTGGATGGAACAGGGCAGGATCACACCACCAGGAAACAGACAAGTAGCAGCTCCCTAGCCTCACTCAAATCCAGCTGTGCTTTCAGTTCTAGCAGCAGTTCACAAAGCTGCTCCACATGGACCAGCCCAACTTTTACGCCCCCCCCCCAACAGCAGCTTCCACAGAGTGTCAGTTCGGGAAGGCAATAACTGCAGCCAGGGCTCCACAAGCATCCACAGCCACCACCAATCCATCAACAGCTTGCCCAAGCTCACCCTCTTGATCTCTGCTGTCAGCTCCCGGCTGCTGTCATGCACCAGCCCTGCAGCCACATGGGACATGGGAACAGCCCTGGATAGCTGACAACTCATCCCATCTGTGACATGCAGCACTGGATCAACTGGATACTTTGGGAAAACACTGCTTTGTTAACACCTTGTGATTCTGCAGACAGGGTAACACAATTAGTTGCACCCTGGAGTAGCCCATTACAGTGCCTGGTCAGCACTGCGCACAGGAGCACACTTTGCAGCTCACTAGAGTAGGGTGCCAGAGGCACACCCAAGACAGCTTACAAAGCAGGTATCCCGACCCAGGAGATGGAACACAGCGGCAGGAAGGCTGAAAATGGAGCTGCGACACTTATGGTGGGAGCACAACTTTCCAGCGCTACTTCTGGGCCCCAGGAGCAGATCTCACCCCTCTGACACACTCCCCCTGCAAGGGAACACAGCTCATGAGCCTGAGGAGGGTTTGCCAGACAAAGTCCACCCAGTGCCAAGCAGAGGAGCAGAGTAAATGCCACAGCAGCTCTGCGGCCATTGCTTTGCCTCAGCCTAGCAAGGAGCAGCACAGTGTTACCTCAGCCCTTGGAGATGCACAGGGACACTGCCCCAAGCAGGAGACCCCATGCAGCTGCTCACAAAGACACGACACACAAGGAAACCCAGGCGAGAGCCCTCCTTCACCAGGCAGGTCTCCTGCTCTCACCCAGCACAAGTCCCACTCGCAGCCCTGGGGCCAGCGATGGCTGCAGGAGACAGAGCTTCCAGGGCTGCATCATTCCCTTGTCAGGCTACAGAGCTGAGTGGCAGCAAGGACACACCCACTCTCCCCCTGGCTCACAGCAAGGACCAGTCCCTCCAGCTGCTATGATGATCTCCTCACTCCGCCAGGGTGAAAGCACAGACTGGAGCAGACCAATCTTCTGCCCCAGTCTACCCAGAGAGGGCGTGGAGGAGTCCAAGCAAGGCCATAAGCACGTACAGTCACTGTCACAGGGAGGATGCTACAATGGTATATACACAACATAGCGGTTTCAACTACTTCATAAGCACAAGTCTTGTATTTGACTGCCCTCGGCACCTTCCCCCACAAGAATCAGGGCTCGCAGAAGGTCTCTGTGATGGGAGAAGCATCCAAGAGAGCTGCAGGGTCAGAGGAAAGGCCGCAGGGAAGATCAGCTTGGCAGCAATGCCATGTGGAGTCTCTGGGCAAGGGGGGTTGGGGGGGGGGGGAGGGCCCAGCATGCCCCATGGTGTAGGAAGCCAACAAGCCTCCCCCGTCCAGCTCCACCATAAGGCAACTTTTTTTTTTGTGGGTGTTTTTTTTGTGTAGTTTTTTTTTTCTGTTTGTTGTTTTTTGTTTTTTTTTTTTGTTTGTTTGTTTGTTTTTTTCTTCAGTATTTCCAAGAAGAAAGCAAAGGAAGAGGTCTTTCTCAAAAGTTTTTTTGGGGTTTGTTGTTTTAGAGTTGTTTTTGTTTCATTTTTCCAAGGGAAATTGAAAACCTCCTTCAGCAAAGTCCTGTCTTTGCACATGATGGGCATTCCTGGGGCAGCAGGTGCACTGTCCACACAGGCTCAAGTCTAATTGCCTGTCAGCCTCCCACCAGCAGGAGGGAGTCAGAACAAGCCTTTCCTTGGCAAAGGTCCTTTGGTTGACTTCCAAATTGTCCATGAAGGAAGAGGCGTGCGGAGAGAGAGACAGACCCGCAGGAAGGTTGGAGGCAAAGACGCTGGGGAGGTGGGACCAGGAGGACGAACAGGGTAACGATGCTCCTGTGGCAGCGATCGGTGTCAGAGAGGCACCGCCGTACGTGGAATGGGAGATGTCAGCCAGGTCATGGAGATCAGAGGCTCTGCAGCATCACAACACACTGCGGCTTCGGTCCCCCACTGGGGAACCTCACTCCTCCAAGCTTCCTGAGCGGGCTGCCCTGCGATCCAAGGTGGGACACAGGGGGGAGTTGTTGGGACTGCACAGAGCAGACTTGTTTTGGTAAATCCAGACAAACTTCTAGCAATAATTTAAAACTTGATATATATATATAATAATAGAAAAATCTCCCCTTTCCAACCCAGCCAGAACTAGTTTGTTGTTGTTTGTTTTGTGGTTTTTGTTTGTGTTTTTTTTTGTTTTGTTTTTGTTTTTTTTTTTTTAAGAGATACTAAGAAATGAGTGTGTGCACAGGAGGAGAGGGAAAGCAAAGGGCAGGTCTGCTGGGAGCAGGTCTGGCTCTTGTCAGGGTTGTAATAGCAAAATGGTGTTTTAGATGCAGATCATCTTTGCTTTCCAGCCCCAAGAGAAAAAAAAAGATAAAACATTGTGTGCGTTGAAGTTTCTCCCGAGCAGCTTATTCCTGGGCACCCACCTTCCAGCTCCCTTCCTGTACCACCCCCTCATGTCTTCCCTTCTCTGAGCCAGTCCCCCACCAACCCACCCCATTCCCTGGCAGGAAACAGATGCTGCAGCCTCTCTACTTCCCCAGTGTCTGCGATTCTGCAGCCGATGGGGCAGGGGATTGCTGGCTCAGGTTTTTGGCATCATCTTGTGCAGGCTGGCTGGCTGAAGCGTGGGCTTGGCTGGATGGGCACTGGTTGACTGTTTTGCTGGAAGACTGGGATGGGTAGCGCTTCCTGCCATCTCCCCCTGACGTCATAGGGTATCTCTTGTGTCCACCTTCCTCTCCCATGGGTGGCTGGAAGAGAAGCACAACAGTATCAGCACAGGCTCCTCCAAGTGGATCAGAGGACAGCCTTCCCACAAACCTCCAGTTACAACTTCTCTCCCTTGACCCTCCAGGAACACATATTCACCCAAGCACAGAGCTGCCCTCCTTTCCAAATATATCACCGTAGCATTTGCTGACAGACAGACAGACTGCCAACCAACACAAGGGGGACAATTTGTTCTTAGGCACCTCCTTCCCACACAGGGGCATGGCCCAGAAATCCAGGAGTTGAACCTGGCTCCACTCAAGACATCAAGACTCACTTTCCTCCTCCCTCCTCAATTCCAGGGAAGATGGGCTGATCCATTTCCCCATACTGGAATCCCAATTCAGCTGCTCCAAAGTGGATTTGCAATATTCAAACCCCACAGCTCAGTCCTGGCCTGGTCCCAGTGATAGGGCATGATATTAGGTGTCAGGGACTTCCTCTGCCTGGCACCACTTGGGGACTGGCCCCCCAAATCCTCCATCCTTGGAAAAGGCCAAGGTGTGTTTGCAGGGGCCATCAGTATGGTGCAGGCATCGTGTCTACTCACATCCACTCGGAAGTCCTCGAGGCGCTTGAACTTGCTGAGGTATTCTTGCAGTTTGCTGTTAATGTCCAGATTTTTGGCTTTGGAATATTTTAAGAAGGCCCAGAACTTTTCCAGACCATAGAGCTGTCCTGGAGGGGAAGAAAACCAAACCATACATCAGAACCCTTTCCTCCTGGCTTCCCCACTGTTCCCCATGGACCCTCCTGTCCCACTGGCAGGCACAACCAAGGCAAGATGGAGAACCTGGAAGGAAAAAACCTACATCAGTAATGGGCAGCCCTCTTTACAGGGGAAATCCCCAAGTTTGGCTCAGCTGGTGGTGACAAGGCTCAGCCACTGCAGGGCCTTGAGAAATCCTAAGGAATCAGTGCCTCAAGAGAAATGTTCTGGGAGAGCTACAGTCTTCCACTGCCCTTCTCCATCCCACAGCAGTCTTCAGAAAGGTAAGCATCCACTCAACCCTCTCCCATGAAGCAAGCAACAGGACATCCAGCTGGTCCCCATCACACATTAATGTACACAGCATTATGTGGCTTCCCCAAAGTAATGAGAGACCCAGGGGCAACGACGCAGCTGAGCTACATCACTGACAGCCCCAAGAGAGGCTGAAGAATGTACTTACCAGCTTCATAATCCTTGATGGTCTCTTCTTGAAAGTCCTTAAATATGTCTGGCCGGAATTTCTTCTCTAGCCCATAGCTGTAGTATCTGAAAAGGCACTCCAGGCCGTACCTGGGAAGGGAGCAGCACTTGGTGCTCAGACACACAACGCCCAAGGCAGAGAGCTTGAGACAAAAGCCCTGCTGGGTGCCAGCAGCAGGAGGTGATGGAGGTGACCCCAGCCCTAACTTCCAGAAAGGCAGGGAAGCTGCCTTTTTTTTTTTTTGTTCTGAGTCCCATAAAAGCCCAAACCCCTCTTCCCTCACTCTCCTCCGAGGAAAGACCCTCCTCTCCTACCTGTATCCCTCCTTCCCATCCTCCACAGCCAGTTGCTTGAACTCTTCATACATCTTCTTGTTGAAGTGATCTCGGAGGAAGAAGGACCAGAACCGGAAAAGTGTGTTCATCTCCTGAGACTGACCAATGCCCAGTCGCTTCCGCTCTGTTTCGGGAAGAGGAGACAATTTCAAGGTAAATCTTCTCCCAAGGACCCAGTGAAGGGACTCAGGAATAGGAAGGTCCTGTGGCACACCCAGCATGTGCTGGACACCCTGAGAGCTCATGCTCCCCACCAACTGTGGCAGAACATCAACTGCCAGCAGGGTTGTCCTGTAGGACCCTGCCTATCTCTGTGTGCGTGCCCTGCAGAGGCACGCTATGCCCCAACACAGTGGAGAACAGACACCCTGCCCCACACCTCACGGTGCCAGCATCCCTACCGTTAAGGCAGCGCCGACGGTACTTGTGGTAGACATGTTGCGTGAAGCCGTTCTCCTTGAGCAGCTCATGTGAAGGATGCTGAAACTTGGGCAGGGACTGTGGGGTGCAGCCGTAGCTTCCGACAGCCGGAGTCCCCTCCGAGGGGCTGGAACTGAGCATGAGAGACTCCCATCAACCCCCTTCCTTAGCAGCTGACAGTGATGTGGGGTCATTCTCCACCCCACAGCACTTCATCTGTTGGCCCAACCAACTCCCTGTGACTGTCTACTCTGGGTTTGAGACCTGAGCCATAGAGTATCCTACTAGGAAGGGAACTAGTGTTTCCAAAAAGTCTCATCTCATTATTCCAAGGCTTCAAACTTTCCACAGCTCCTCCCAGGAGGGACAAGAGAGTTGGCTCCCAGTCCTTTCTGCATCCACCTAACAGGGAACATCCCCCTGCAAGACCAGACAGTAGCTGTCCCCTTCTGTCCCACACTCACTCCCCCATTTCTGGCTCCTCTGTGACCCTGCAATGCCTGTATCTAGTACCTGATGGAGGCAGTTCGGGGCCTGTGCTCCCGAGAGTCCATCACCCAGCCCACGTGGCACTCCATTGGAGGGTTTGAACTGTGCCTCGTCTTCCTCTTCCGTGGAGTCTGCAAGACATAGTGCACCAGGGATGCATCCCCTTCCTCCCCAGGTCCCAGCTGGGAAAACCCAGCTCCCGCCCTGCACCCCAGCCCTGGTCCCACCTTGGCATCTATCGTCCTGCCCTCTTTCACCACTGGGTAGAACCGGGGCGTCTGTGTTGGGTCCTTCAGCTGAGGCGTACGAGGGGTTCGAGGGGTCCTGGTGTTGCGGTAGTTTGGTGATTCCGGTACAGTCGTAGGCAAAGATCGGGCAATGGCTGAAGGCTCGGGGACTCCAAACAGCTTATTAGCCAAAGCATCTGTAGGTACTGCAGAGAGAAGAACCCCCACCCATGTCAGGCTGAGCTCTGAGTGTGACAGCATCACTATGGCCCAAGGGATATCCATCTGGCAGATGGGAAGTAGCAGAGGCAGGAGTGCAGGGACACATCCCAACCCTCTGAGACCAGCAGCCTGGAATCCAGCATGTCAGCAGCTTGGTCAGACAGTCCAAAGCTTATCAGCAGGTCCAAGGACTGAGCTTTCAGGGATCCCACAAGGTATTTGCTTCCTAGTGGCTAACAGCAGTAACAAATGCCCCATCCCCACAAGAAGGGCAGGGCACCAAGTGCCACACAGAGGCAAACAAGACCCATCAGGCAGCTGCCTTCCAGGTACTCAGAGAGGCTCCAAGGGGAAAGTCACATGAAGGGAGCTACACCGAAGTCAGCCCAGGTTTCCTCACCCAGCTGGGACACACCTGCTTTAGAAGCCCCAGAGAGTTCATCTGGGACAAGAGCATTCCCCTGGGAAAGATAATACCACATAGCTGTGGGCCCAAATCCTTCTCCCCAGCTGCCACCCAACCTCTGAGGACCTCTCACCAGGACAAATAGGGACAAGTTCAGCCCCACTCATGCATGCCCCTTGTCTCTTACCTTGCTGGAACCTGGGGGGACCAGGAGGGACTTCCTGGTTTGGATCCACAGGAGGCTCTGGGGTCAGGGTGTCAAACTGCTCCCTGCTGATCATATTAACTTTCTTGAAGTTCTCCACCTCTTGCTGCATTGGAAGAAGAAGATGATGAAGCAACCAACAGCCCTCTTCTCCCTCCCCTCATCCCATCAGTTCATCATGACCACTTCTCTGTTTGTGCAATGGTTATGACACTGGCCACCAAGTGCAGCCATTGGCCCTGGTTGCCCAGACTGGTGACCTGCTGCACAGAGGTAGGAAGGGGAGATGCAGCAGACAGAACTGGGCACTGCATGGGCCCAATCCGAGCCGTGTTGCTCCCACACTTTCGGGGATCCTACAAAGCAGTTCCACAAACCATCTCTTGGTTTTTTTCAGGCTTTTACCCACACAGGTCAGCACCGGTGCAACGAGGTTCCAGGCAAAGCTCAGTAACCCATGCCTGGCCAGGACCCCATTGCCCCTGCTGCCTTCCTGCATCCCCAGAGCCTCCTCCCTGCATTCTCACAGCCACGCTGGCAGAGGGGCACAACACTCCCATGTATTTGAAAATCCCATACCCCCAGCACAGATCATCCCGCTGTCACTTGCTCTCCCCACACCTTCAGCTTCTGCAACTCCAGAGAGCAGCACTGCTTCAGTAATGTGGCAGATACCAGACATGGGAACCCTGAAAACAGCTCGTAACTCCAACAGGCCATCCCACCTGACAGTCAAAGTAATTTCTGTTGCTGAATGAGTCTGGGCAGGTCCCTGACTGTGAGAGTCACCAGGCTGGGACTCAATGTTTCCAAGCAGCATACGGACTTTCTACAAAAAGCCCAAGTCTGTGCAAACTGGCACCAAAACAGAAGAGCACAGGCCAAGTGCAGCCCAGCCATTTATGAACCTGTCCCCAATAAGGGCTGCCTCCAAGAGACCATACCACAGATCACTGAATACTATGGACAGTGCAGAAGACACTTGTTTTCCCCCATAGATCTGGCATTGCCTTGCCAAGACCCTGGCAGACAGCTGAGTGATGGGCCCCATTTTCCAGGTCACCTCATTACTGGCACTTTGTTTACCTGCCTGCAGCCTTACATCATGTTACAGAGCTGTGTTTATCCCCGATACAGCAGAGCATGACACTGGGAGCCAGGAATCCCAAGCTCTGCAAGATGATTAATCCGAGCTTAGCCTACCCCACAAGTGCTGTAACCTGCTGTACTGCCCTCTTCATCCCACACCAACAAAGCAGCTGCACACAAAGCTCACCACAACCCACACACACTCCCTTCATTGGATCAGACACTCTCACCTTGATCTGTGAATACTCTGGCTCAAACTGCTCTGTCCACAGGTCCTGCTCATAGTAGTACAGCCCATCATTGATCACCTTGGCCAGCTCTGAGCTCATTTTGGCTCTGGATGTGTGATTGCCAGTCCGGTCCCCACCAGGATGTCGTCGCAGGTAAGGAGGTGTCTGTGTCACTATGAGGATCTTGTTCACATCCCGATCATCAATCTCATAATCTGAATCTTCATCTGACCAGTCAGTGAAGGTGTTCTTGCGGCCATCCATCTGCTCCATCTCCTCATCAAAGAGGAAGTCGAGCTCCTCAGGTTCATCTTGGTCCTTTTGCTTTTGCTGCTGCGGTGTCTTAGATTCCTCTGATTTCTACAGGTAGGGGGACATGGGTGACACAGGGTAAAGACCACCTAGCAACATGAGCCCACTGCCTGGGCACCCGACTATTGCCTCCTGTTTTCTTACCACAGCCAGAAGCTGCCCAGCTGGGGAGACCACCTTGCTTAGACCACTGTGGAGCAGCTCCAAAGAGTGTCAGATAGGGCCAGGAGAGGCTAGGACATCAATCCCATGACCAACAGACCCTATTTTATCTGAAACCTACTTTCTTATGATTCAAGTCACCCAGACAACTGGTAGACCCCTAGTTCAACAGCCCCTATAGTATCACCTACCTTAGGCCTGGCTGGGGAGGGCCGAGGTCTCTTCTTCACTTCAATCCATGTCTCTGAATCCAGGTCTGGCAGACTTGCAGACAGGCCCTTGGGCATTGTCTTCAGGTTACTGACCTCCTCTGTTTTGGTGGGGACCGGGCTGGCAGCACGTGGGGAGCCAGGAGCAGACTCTACAGCCAACAAGAGCCATAATGAGCTTTAGAGAGAGGGAGGGAGTCTTGGGGGTTGTGTACTTAAAACACCCGACTGAAGAGGGACGTATTTTTGCAGCACTGCATAGCTTCTGGGACTATCAAGCATGCAGTGGCCAAGGCCTACCACGGTGCTGGGGGAGGGACCAAAAGAAAGCAAAAAATGTCTCTGGTCAAGGCTGTGATGATGGTGGTGGCCACAGGGCTCTGCAGGCAAGTTTCCCAGACACACAAAGCTCTAAAGCAGGCGCTGTGTTGCTCTCAGGAAAACCTTCCCAAGATATTCTGGAATCAGTGGGAACAAACTAACTCCTGCCAGAACTAGCTTTTACAACAGCACCAAGAAGATCCTCCGCTTGGCCTCTCAGCCCCCACCGTGGGCTCCTGCCAGCCCCCATGGATTAGGGTGACAGGAGCAGGAAGGATGAGCACATGAAGGACAGCAGACCCTCCCTCATCACTCATTTGACAGCTCCAGACCTGCTGCTCCATTTGTGCCCAATATCTCCTCAGCCATTAAGGAAATACTGGGTTCACAAGTTACTGCTGCTGGGCAGAGCAGAGGACAAGTATGTCTAGGCATAGCCAATAGACCTCCATCAGGACTGACCCTCTCTGAATCCGTTCAGCCCCCACAGAGGCAAAGCCACCAAGTCAGTCTCTTTCCTGCTTCCCCATGTCCAGAGGCAGCAGCACTCTGCAAGGGTAAGGACAGAGACCATTCCAGCTCCCACCACCAAGCAGAAAGCAAACAGCAGAGCCCTCCCCTGGCGAACACTCCTGACTCTCATGATCTCAGTCCTGCTGCAATAGCAATGACCTCCCTCCACATTCAATCAAGTGCTTACCCGTCTCTTTCTGGAAGCTTTGCCGTGGCACAAACTCAGGGCAGTTGATGAACTGTGAGAAGTCTGTTTGTGTGTAGTCTGCCATAGGAGGGCCAGGCAGAGCCCATTTTTCTGGCTGCTCTTTCCTCCTGATCTTCTCATCCACAATCTCCACCACCTTGCTGTCCTTCAGAGCCTGGAACCAAGTGATACCCAGTTAACTTAGGGACCTGCCTTGGCACACTGAGTAGCTCAGCCCCAGCCCTTCCTCCCTCAGAGGACCAAGAGGAGGAAGCAGCACATCAAGGACAAGGAAAGGCTCCACTTCCATCTCACCCATAGACCATCTAGAAAACAGGCCTCAGACAGGGGTAACAAGAAGCCATACAAGAAGCAAAAGTTCATCTTTCCTTTCCCTCACCTTGATGATGAGGCTGATGTCAGTGGTCAGTGCCTGCACCCGGTGGAAGCTGGCAATCAGGGTGATGGGAAGGAAGCCATCCGAATCCATCTTGCGGCGCAGGAAGAAGTCTCGCTCCAGGTTGTCCACACTGAAGTAATATTCTCTGTATAGACAACATGCCAGTGAGAGGCAGGTCCAAGCCACCTTCCTCTGGGCACCCCCAAGGAAATAATCCCTCCCACATACTTCTGGCACTGTGAGGCTGAAGCGAGAGCCCAGACCTGGGGTAAGCTGGTGCTGTAAGCTGCATGGTGCAGAGTTAACACACCTTTGCTCTAACCCTACCCATGGGATTAGCTACAGAGTCTCCAGGGAGGGAATTTTTGAGCATCCCACCAATACCCAAGGCTCAGACAAGGAGAAGAGGTGGTGCTTACATCTGCCGCTTGATGTAGTCTTTGAGCAGTTCCTGGTCCACACTGTAAAGCTCAGCGCTGCTGATGTTGTCAAAGTAGTAAGTGATGTTGCTGGCGTACTTCTGGGTGCGGGAGCCATCTGAGCCCTCAAATTTCCGGTACCCATACTGGTAGTCGAAGTGCCCTGGGGGACACCAGTGAGTGTTCACATAAAGCCCCTGGGATCTGCCAGACAGGCTGTGCTGACAGATTGGGCCAACTCCTGCACAAATAGCTCCCTCTGCACTGTTCCTGCAGCTCCCACAGCAGACCGTGACAGGGCATCATTCACCTGCTAAGCAGCTTTTGCCACAGAAGGAAGCCCAGAGAAGCTTCAACACACCAGGCTCCTTATCCAGGAGCAACTGGGCAGCCCAGGCCACACCCCAAGGCCCTACACTGAAGCTATGTCAGGGTTAGCATAGACACTGCCCTGTCAAATGCCAGTGCAGATGCTCTTCCCCATCCAAGCCATGGCTCCTGCTTGGCCCTCAACATGACATGAAGCCTACACAGTGTCAGCATGCTTCAGCTCCTGCATGCAGGGGTACTGCAAAAGGCAGAAAACAGGTGGAGGAGCTTGGCCTGAGAAGTGGAAAGACATTTGCCTTTATTAAAATACTTGCAAGAATAATTTGCTTTTATTAAAAGCAAATTACCTTTCCAGCTGTGATGACATTCTACATGATTTCCCTGTATCCCTACAGCACTGTACCCTCCTCAGCCCACTTTGGAGCCCCAGGTCTCACACACACACAGATCCCTGCACACTTTAGCACATGCCCTGTCCTCTCCCTGCTATCAACAAGATCACACACGCAGTAATCACCTCCTCTGCCACGGCCACGGCCCCTGCCACGGCCCCGACCTCGGCCCCGGAAAGTGCCTCGTACAGCTGCTCCCTCACTCTTCACGCTGGAGGTTTCATCGTGGTCCTGCCAGCTGCGCTCATGCTTGTTGTCTGGGTGCCAGCCTTCAGTAGACAGAAGAGGAGAGACAGGAGGAGTATTACGGGATGACAGGACCTCCTGGGAGCAAGCCCACTGTACCCAGGGCTCTGGGAACGCAGGAAGCGTGCCCACTGCCCCGTGCTGTGCCTGGGCATCAGGGCTTGCTCTGCCCCACAAAGTTGTCCCCAGCCTGAGCACCCACCTTTCAGCTCACTGCGGGTGTTGGAAGGGTGCCTGTGCTGCTCATTTTGCCGGTTGTTCCGTGAGGCCGTTTTGTCCCTAGGCACCTCTGACTTCATGTCTATTTGCAAAGGGACCCACTTGTGTTTGTTGCCTGCAAAAGGACAGGGTTTGGGTGTGACACAGGTTCTGAGAGCATCTGCTTCCTCCCCAGCAGCCCCCTCTTGCCACACACCCCCCATACATGGAGGAGATAAAACAGCAGGGCCTTTTGGACTGACCCTGTCCTCAGGCATCCCTCCAGGCCTTGCTGGATGGCAGATGGGCTCTGATAAGGACTCTCCAGCACAGAGGGACATGACGCAAAACTCCTGTTGCTTCAAGACACTTTTCTTTCCTCTGCCTGACGAGGTACAGGCCAAACCAAGACCATGTGTCAACTGTGGCTGATTCAACCCACAGTCAGGGGCTTTTCTGTGCCACCACAGAGCGCATGTGAGAGGGCAAACTCCTGCCACGCTCCCCCAGACACAGAGTCGCCCCTACTTCGGCCCTGCTCCACCTGCTCCCACCAAAATGACACTTTGAAGCCTGCAAATGCCTTTTCACCACAGCTGTCCCTGTGCTGGGACCATGTCCTACAGCAAGGCCCCCAGGGAAGGCAGTGGATGCTCCCACCTGGCTGTGGGTCATGAAGGAGGAGACAGGCTGAGCCCAAGGGACTGCCCCTACCAGATCCTGCCTTACCTTTCTTCTTCTGGGCTGACTTCTGGTTGTCATCGTCACCATTCTTCTCCTCCCCGGACTCATCCGATTTGGTTTTTAGACTCTCTTTGCCATCACTCCCATCCCCTTTCTCCTGCTCTTTCATGTCTTTCTTGACAGGCAGTTTCCGGAGGGACGGTGCTTTGTGCGGCTGCTGGAGAAACACCAGTGCAAGAAAGATGTGAGAGGTGGGTGAAATGAAGAGCTGAAGGCAGACACAAGGAACTAAATGACCTAGCCCTAGGCTGAAAGTATGTGTGCGCTGTGCCTCCCAGAGCTGTTCCTGGGGAAGGGCTTCTACAGGTGCTGGCAAGAGCTCAACTTGAGATACAAGCCACAGGCACAGAAGTAACTCAGATGAACTGCCATGAAGACCTGGTGCTCCCGGATGGAGGTGTCCTACAAGAGACCATCTGATGGCAAAAGGGTGAGTGATCCTCGTGCCCTGACAGACAGGAGCTGGAAAAGCAGCATCCAAAAATAGAAAGGTTTCAATGACACGTCCATAGCAGGAGAGGAAGGCCATGACCCTCAGGCACACCAGTCCCTTCTCATACATTTTTAGTTTCTCCCGTGGAAGTCTTGACCTTCACCCAAGCCCCTTCTTGCACTGACCAGTCCTAAGGAAAGCAGGTCTGGGAGCTGCCCTACCTGCTTCACCCAGACCAGGGCTTTAGACCAGGCTCTAGGCTCCCAGAATAGCACAGAGGGAAGGAACCCTATGCGTGGGGCATCCCTAAAAGGAAATCCTCTACATGCTATTCCTGGCTGCTTCTACAGAGACACACAGGACCCCAAATGGCCTGGATCAGCTAGTGCTCCCAGCACCACAAAGGGACGGAGTGGTCTGCAAGGGCCTTATTCTGCTCACCAGAGCAATTCTATGTTCTCACCTGGATGCTCTTGTGGGCTATTTCTCCAGGTGTTGGCCAATTTGTGGCATCACCGAAGTCACCAACCTTGTATCCAAAGAGAAAGGTCTCATTAGTGCACAAGCTGCAGGCGCCATTCCCTCCATCAGCAGCTAGAAGCCCTTCCAGACACCACACACCAGTGTCCAGCAGATGGCTATCCCCAAGAGGTTTGGGGGCAGCACCCAAACTGCAGAAACACAGCCCCTCTGCCCACACAAACAGGGCCCCTGAATTCATCCTAAATAACTGCCAACAGGTTTACATCTACTGGGGACTGCAATGAGGCTCCCACCAGCCCTGTAAGCTACCAGCTCCCCAGGTCCCACCAGACATTTTGCCTGGACAGCAGCATTTAGTACAAAGCTGCTTGAGGCAACTGACTTGTCAAAGGCACTGCCCCTTGGACAGGGACAGCACAAAGCTTTCAGCACCCTAAATCCACCTAAAGCCACCACATCCTATGAAAGCTGCCTCCACCTAGTGGCAGGTTCCAGTCAGGCACAGCTTCACCCAGTGCCCAACTGCAACCAAGCACTGCCAACAACAAAGCAAAGGGTCATGTATAAGAACTGATGGGAAAACTCAAGTAGATATCTGATGACCTGCAGGACAGAAAGGAAAGGACTCAAACAGATGCCCAGGTACATAGTGAACCATGTCTGGGCAGTGAGTTTAAGATTATCTGGGCACAGAAATTCGCCCTTGCCTTTGTGGGGTTATTACTTCTAAACTAATTTGGAGTCACCAAGTCCCCTGTGACCTCACATCTCTACATTTAAGTGCCATGCTCCTCTCCCCAGGAGGAAGGTTTCCTGCGAAAACCACCTCCAGTGCAGGATCATGCCCGTTCCAAACAGGACCACCTTCCATGCCCAGGGCCCTCCGCTCCCTGAGGTGGAACAGTTAAGGAATTCCTATCAAGCTTCAGATGCATCTTCACAGACTGCTGGGAGCCAGTGCCAACAGCTCATGTCCCAGGCTGTGCCCCAACTGCATGTGACATCCTCAGAGGCAACTATCCCTCCCATCACAGGTTGATCCCCCATAACAGATTGTGCTGGTTTCTTCAAAGTAGTCACTTTGTTTGAAATCAATTACCCTGGCTCTTCATGTACCTGGAAAGAACAGACTGCACAGGGAAGAAAGAACCTTCAGTCACAGTGCTCTGTCACACCACTGCCCTGTCTGCTCTGCAGAGCAGGGCACTGACTAAGCCCACAAGGGACTTGAGGTATCCTTGGGATGAGGGAGAAGTTTTCCACATCCAGCACCGTGCTCCAAGTGTCTCCCTGTGAGAGGGGAGGTAAGATCTCCCCTGGCCTAGATGGGCAGAAAACCACTTCAGGCAGCATGCAAGACCACTAAAAGGCTGAAGAGGAGATGGAGAATCAGATGTTCTCCTCCACGCTCTTGCAAATGGCCAAGCCAGCATGTCAACCGCTCCATAACCAGGCTTGTGAAGGAAGCAATCCGATCACTACACCCTCAAGATGCTCATGCAGCACTGACAGCTACACCAGAAGCTGGTGGCCAGCAAGGGGGACAGCATGGACAGCATTACCTTGCTTCCCTTCCTCTGTCTTGGATTGGCAGCCCTCACCACCTTCGCAGGAGTTGTATGTTCTGCAAAAGAGGACAACAAAACTGTTAAAACACAGCTGAGGGTTGTTGAAGTATCGTCTCTGGAAGGAAGTGGGTCAGAAGCAGGTGAGCTCCCCCTTCAGCAAAGAGGGGCTAAGAGGAAAAGGTGAACAAAAACCAGTCACCTTCTGTCCAGGATCTCAGAAGGAACCCATCAAGATCAGATGACTCCTGATCAATCCAGGTGGCCAAGAAATGGACCTTTAACCACATCATGCTGTAGGAAGGCACTTCCTGACTTAGCTCAGCCCTCACCACTTGGCCTCACCAGGCCAGAAGGAGGGGTGGTGAGGAGCTCAGCTCACTTTGTAAAGCATCAGGCAGAATTTGATCTGCTGTTGTGAACAGCAAAACTAACATACCCTTCAACAGGAAAGGCCCATCACCAAGCCAAGGTGGCTAGCTGGCCCCAGGGAGCAGAGGAAGGCTATGACAAGCACACAGGCTTTGCTCGTCTCATGTGTTGATCTCCAGTGCATCCCAGTGTGGGGCAGCAAGTTCAAGAGGGAACGTACAGAGAGAAGCCAGATCTGGGAAGCACCTAAATCCCACTACGGCCAAAAGTATCTAGGGATTTGAGTGCCTCTGGGGTGTTTTGAGGTATCAGGTGTTGGGGTTCACACCACCATGGACCTCACACAAGACCTGGAGCAAGTCAAGAGCTTAGTTGCACCATGACCTGTCTTGGCTCCTGCTCACATGCCACCTCCTTACAAGCAGAAATAGAAATCTGACTTGCTTTCTCCCTCCAAGGTTTCACTGCAAGGTCTCTGGATCATGAGCAGGCTCATGCTGGTCAGCAGAGTCCAATGGAGCATCTTGCTGCTATCTAACGTAAAGCAGCCCCATAAGCACCACACGAGGGTCTCTGCCCCAACAGCAGCGCTCTGCAGGGGCAAGAGCCCTCCTCAAGAGGCAGCCCATGCCAGGGCTGAGTGGGAGCAAGTGTTTCTGCTGACTCTGCTGGCTTTGTTTTAAAGAAAACCACCCCAGACTGGGGTGGGGGCTGAGGGTGGGATACAAGTGAAGAGCTCCAAGGCAGGAAGAGTCTATCTGGGGATGCCCCAGAAACCACCCTGAATAGCCTACCCAGCTCCACTCAAAGCTGGCTTTGATCTCCTGTGTCAGGCAGGACAACTTCGCCTAGATGAACAAAACCGGTCCCCTTCCCAGCCTTGAAACCCGTGATTCATCCTGCTGGCCCAGCCTTGCTCAGAGCTAGAGGCTTTGAAGTGTCAATAAAGCAGAGTCAGACATGGCAGGACAGAACCACATGCACTCTCCTGCCCTGGTTCCCTTCCTTAAAGCCGCTGCGTGGTGATTTCACCCCAGGACAGCCCAAGATCTCAGTTAGGTCCCCATATCATCCTCTTACCCCCATGACCTCCCCAGCCCACCTGTGCTGCCTCCCCCCTCCCCCCATTCCCCCCAAGCAGCTGCAGTCCCATGTTTCCCTCATTCATTCCACGTGCACTTCTCTGAGGCTCCTGGCTCCTTGGCACAAAGCTTGCCACAAGGCTTTTAAACTTTCTTGCTAGTGTGAGAAGAGTGAGAGCTTTCCGAACAGCCCCTAAAATCCTCCACTCAACACCCACAGATGTCACCAGCTAAATATAGCTTCAAAAGGCACCAAGTGCTAGAGCACAAACCCATAGCCAGCCCAGTTTTCCACAGGTACAGAGCACCCCTGCCTGCTCAGACAGCACTGACACGCCTGGCACTGTGGAATTAAAAAAAAAAACAACTGAACTTGCTCTGCAGCCTGATTAGGCACTGATCTCTCTGTCTGGGGGAGAACAGGGTTCACTGGAAGCATCCTGGACACCTGCTCCCACCACACTGCAGCCCTGGGGTTCACGGCAGTGGCATCAAGACCTTTTCTCCGGCTGCTTCAGATCAGGAGCCTCATAGCCATCAATGTTCTTGTACTTTTCTGGGGACCAGCCAAAGAGAGGCCCCCTCACAACCTTTAGTGAAAGAGGACAGAAGGGGCACAAGCTGCAGGGGTAAATGCTACAGACTCCATCATCTTATCAGGGGAGGGAGGAGATTGTTTGAAACAAGTTCTGCTGCTTTTCTTATCTGCAAGATAGGAACAGGGATCCCTTAGCTAGCTGAGGTGCTGAGAAGACTAATTAGCATTAGCAGAGAGCTTTTAAAGACAAAACACAAAGCAAAGCCCTGCAGCCTGGCAGAAGGCTGCTCCAGGGAGCACAGCCAGGCCAGCACTAGCACTACAGCAGGGTCTGCAGGCAGGTCTCACCAGTGTGGATAGAGTCAAGATCTGCAAATGGTGGAGACTGCTCCGACCAAGGCAGGGGACCAGGCAGGCGTGACTGTGCTATTGGATAGACAGATACCGTCTGCAATGCCACCGTGAGCAGAAGCTGGGCATGCCTTGCACCCTCCAGGGTATACTAGCCTAACCAAGGGCCCCAGATCCAACCCAGTGATTCTCTAAGGCAAGCTCCTGGATGTCAAATCCTAAGGTGCTCATGTTCCACTGCAGAGACTCCAGCAAACCCAAGTGTTTAAAAAAACAAACCCAACTCACTCAAAACACACTGAGGCTAATCCAGGTGCTCAGGCTTCAGAAGAAAATCTTCCTGCAAAGACACCAACCCATCTTGCAATGCACAGCTGCAAGATGTTTGGCCCCCTTGCCAAACCCCACTGCAGCCCCGGTGCTCTTTGTCGCTCTGTAAACCTGAGGAATGGAGAGCAAGTAGGCATTGCTCACCCTGACACAGGAGCCCAGGACAAGCAGTACTAGCATGGGATATTAGATACTGCACTGATTCATAGCTGAGTCCTTAAAAGCTGCTGAAAGACCTCCTGGAATTTCACAAACCTCCTCCTGCATTTATTTAGTGGCATTAAGTATTTTCTTTTCAGCCTGACTGCCCCCTCTCTGACAGAAAATAGGACCCCTCCACACAAGGGGCCAGACAAAGCAGCTGCTTTAGTGGTGTGAGACTGGCGTAGGGACAGCAGACAGGGAGGGAAGGAGCAGCTTTGCCTCCAGCCACAGAGCAGATGCTGGCACAGCCAGGAACAGAAAAGCAGGTCTTGAGTTTTGATCTGCTGCCTGCAGCCAGAACCAGATTGTTTGCCTGCAGGGTTGCCCAGCCACCCAGAGGTTATTTCTTAACAACCGAGGGCACAAGGCAGAAGGGGTAAACACCATGGCCCCAGTGCCAGTATCACAACCAAGTGCCTCCCAAAACCAAGTCACAGCCAAAGCATTTGCTGGCTTTTGACGCTCTCTCCCCAGCGGACCCTGTGACCCCTGAGCAGGGCAAGATTGTGCAGACACCCTGTGCTTGGCCTCCCAGCCTGCAGCTGCTGCAGTACAGCAGCACTCAAGCTGGGGAGTTCGCAGGGTTGTCCAGGTAAGCAAATGCTTTGTGCCTGAAGGAAAAGCAGCTGTTGCACAAGGCCCACAGAGCCAGAGTGACAGCAGCTCCACAGATAAATGTGCCCCCACTGAGAGTGGCAAGTGCCATAGTACCACTGAGCTTAGCCTAAGAGATGCAGTTACTATCTTACCTGGGAAAAATCAAATCCAATGCCTGGTGTGGCCTGGTTCCCTGCATTTTCTTACATCCAGTGAAGCTTATGAGAGATTTTTAGAGAAGGCAGATGAAAAGGTAAAATATATCTGCAGGGCTGGGCAGAGACCTACTGTTATACTGCAGTAATACCTGCACCTCTAGCAAGAAACCTGTGGTGCCTGCTCTTGGTGTACCACTTGTGCAAGGTAGACAAGAGCTCAGAGCACCCCAGCAGCAGCTGGGACAGCCTCAGGGGGCGGCCCAGGCTCCCAGCAGGAATGCAGAGTTCTCAGCTCTGGCACATGGTCCAGCCCTCACACAGGACACAGCACACTCCTTCCCCAGCAGCCAAGTCAAAAGAAAGGAGCTGGCCTGCCCCTGAGCCACTGCGGCCCACAGCCTGGCACCTATGAGAAACTGCTGATGAAGGCCGGTTTGAAGCCAAGAGCCCGGACTTTGTGCTGGAGACGCTAAGGTAGGGGCGCATGCTCCATGACGCAGGTCCTGCTGGGGCTGGAAAAGCTGAACTGGTATCCCCAGTTTGCCCAGTGCCCTGGTAGGATCCTGAGGGAGCTGTGCGGGACAGCCTGCCACATGCTCATCAGTCCAATGGGATCCACTTCACTACACGGTCTCCAAATGATCCTCCCTCCTTCCCATGCTCCATGGGACAGTCCTGACATGCACAAGGATAGCAACTCATAACCAACATGACGTAACATCCACTCCTAGCAATGCTTCTTTGAGGTCTCTAGGTGAGAAACAGCAAGTGCAGCTTGGGCATGGGTGAGCTGAGACCTGAGCAGCTGGGGGTCTGGGCGATTGCCAGTGAGAAGGGAAGTAATGCCCCAGTCAAGGAAAAGATATTGCATTAACCTTCTGAGAAACCAGTGGACACCCAGGTATGACAACTTCTCAGAAGAGTAGAGACATTAGACAGCTTACACCAAAGAAGACTACTACTCACTCACACTATCTCTATACACAGTCTCATTTTCCAGGCTTTTGCCCCAGAGATAGCCAGCTCCTGATGAGTCTTTTCAGGAGGGCAACAGGGTCCCTCCTGGGGTATGACACAGAGGACAGACACATGGTGGGGCAGCAGCAGTCTGCAAAGCAGTAAGAGGGACCCAGCAGGCAGCGAGCTACAGCCAAGCCCACCAGGTACCCATTTCTTCATCAGCAAGACAGCAGCAATGGGCAACACACCCTTTTTGTAAAGTGGCCAAGAAGCAGAAGCAGACAGGAGGGGACATTGGTCTGCCAAGGAACACACCTCTGTGTGCAGAGAGAAGTGCAGGTACCCCCAGAGACCAAGGAGCAGCTTCCACCTCTGCCTGCCTCCCAAAGTGCTAAGCTGCTCCCAGCACCAGCCTCAGCCACAGGCCAGAGCTAATGCCAGGCTGAAACGGGAAACACTTGGGTCTCTGCAGCTCCACGCACAAGTGGAAGAGCCTGGGATTTACAGCAATGACTGCCTGGCACACTCACACTTTGATGAGGACATCATAAGGTATACAAAACTAGCAAGGTTCGGGGCAAACTGGGCACACAGACTGCAGCTCCTCCAGGTTTGCTATGTTTTATGTCTCTACCTCCTGACAAATCACATGTAGCCAGAGGTGCACACATGGAGGAGGAACACCAAGGAGGACTGCAGGAAGTTCTCCAAGAGCTTTAAATGAAATTTTATCACAGGGACATAAGGAGTTCATGTTACAGAGTTGCAGCATAAAGGAGCCCCTGTTGCAGAGCGTCTCTGCAACAGGGGCTCTGACCCACTCCGGGGGACTGCAGAGAACCACAGCTGGCCCCACCACTTCCAGCATGTGCTCTCAGCTCCCAGCTGGCAGCACAGCATCTGGCCTTGTTTACAAAGGGAAGAGGGATATTTGCAACTCCTCTGCAGTATGAGAGGTTTCCTGCACATACAAGAAAAACTGCAGCAGAATGGACAAGGTCAGGACCAAGCTGAAGACCGGATCCTTAAGCTGCACGGCTGAGTAGGATTCAGGCTTGTAAAGCACATGGGAAGCCTATTCAGCAGAAGCAAAAGACAAGCTGCAGGCACCATGTTTCAAAGCCTTCCAAGCAATTTTCTGCAGCTCCTCAGCACACAGCTCCACCTTACAAGCCCTACTGTAACAGCAAAGGAAGCAGGGAGCTGCCTGCACTTCTCTGCAATGTAATCTCTGTGACTGCTGCAAAGATCACTTGCTAAAAATAACTTCAAAAAGGGCAACTAACAGCTCCACAGAGAGTCTGAGAACACTCCCACCTGGGTGTCCTAGGCAGGCTCCAAGAACTTGGGAGTTTGCCCTGGAAAATTGCAGGAGGGAGCCCAGGGGCACAGGCAGGTTCCAGCAGTGTGCGAGGCAGGGCCGTCCCAGGCTCGGAGAGTGGGCACACCAGTTGTATTCCCAGCTCCTTGAGACCACACATCCTTCAGCTGATGCTCCCAAGACCGCTTGGAGCATGGAGAAGTAAAACAGGTCAAGAGGCTCACAGAGCCCGTCCCTCTGCTGTCAGCACACTACAGGCAGCACAGATCCACACAGAGCCCTGCAAAGCAAGTAGGGGCACCAGGTGGGACACAGCCCTGGTCCTGAGGAGCTGACAAACAGCACTGATTTTTAAATGCACGTTAACTGTTATAAATTCTGCACACACAAGTTATCTCTGGAAGGTCTGACTTTTATTTCCAGGGCAGATGAAGGGCAGGAAGGGTTCAGACTTATCAAAAATACATAACCACTCTTCCTGCAGCCTCCCAGTCCAAGACAGAAACCCTTCAACTTGTGGCCAAGCTACCCTCCAGAAGAAGCAGGTTAAAAAAATGTTAACAGTCAGTGAAGGCACCAAGGACTCTTCCTGGCACAGAGAGCTACTATTAAAGGTACAAAATGAACTCTCTTAAGGGCAAGTGACATCTTTCCACTGCCTTTTCAAGCAACACTCTTCCCTGAAGAGGATTTCTAGGAAACTTCTGACCACAATCCATGCTCACACCACCACACTGATCCCCGGGATGCCCAGCTCACACAGAATGAGATGGCACAGGAACTCTCCCAGTTTTCTAAGGAAAACAAGCCCCTAAACTAAAGGGTCTCTGCTGGGAAGGCTGGTACCTCCCAGGCATCGCTCTGGGGACGCAGACAAGGTCAGCTGGTTGACCAGACTCCAGAAACTGTCAAAATGAGGGATCTGAGCTGGCTCAGGTCCCCACAGCTCTCCCTGAGCAAGGAGAGAGGCACCCATCACCCCTGCAGAAGAGGCTACTCCAGCACCAGTGCCTGACCCAGCTTGTCTGGTGCAGACGAGTCTCCATCTGGCAGAGAACTCGGACAGCAATTCCTCTGCCATCATTGAAGAGGGAAAAGCCTCCAAGAACATCTGCAAACAGTCCATTTGGGTTAAATGGTTCAGGGAGAGAGGCTGGAAGAGCCAGCAGAGCTTGCAGTCAAACACCGCATCAGTCTGTCACGGACAGGCTGGGGCCCCTGAGAAAAGGCACAAGTTGATCCAGCTGCGGCTAGGGACGGAGAGGCACAGCAAGGACACCTCGGTGCTGGGAGTGGAGAGCACCCGAGGCAAGGCTGCAGGGGCCCAGGGCATGAAGGCAGGCCAAATTGTGGAGGAGCTGGTGGGTCAGGCTCTCCTCCAAGCCTGCTTGGAGACCAGCTGATAGTTCATGACCTAAAAAAGAACAACCAGTGGTGGGGGAGGAGGGGTGACATGAACAGGAACTACAGGACAGCAAGGACAGACACACAAGGCATGGCAGGAATCACAACTCCTTACAGAGCACAGGAAAAAAAAAAAAATAAAAAAAATCAACACAACATACCCCCAACCCACTCACCTGTGGGGCCAAATGATTTGCAAATTAAATGGGGGTGTCCACCACACAGGAGGGACCTGCAGCAGCTTCCTCTGCTCCTGCTTAGTTCTGCTGTACTGCTCTGCTTGTTCTACCAGGCTCTAATGAAAAGCTAGTTAACAGTTAATTATTACCCATTCAGACACACGATCCCCTACGATGGCTGAGAGGGATAAGACAAGTCACGTGATGCAAAAATCCCGGCCTTATGAAAGCACGGGCAACTATATTTAGTTGGAAAAACGATGACCTAGTGAGCCTGGCCCTCCCTAGCTCCCCCCTTGAAGGGGCTGACCTGCCACCTCTGGAGATCCTACCTCCACAGCACCTGGGAAGTCCCTCATCCGGCCAGGAGGGACAGGAACGACCAGCCCAGGAAGGAGCCCAGTGCACATATGGGCTGTCCCAAGGTCCCAGACCTGCGTGCAGCCCAGCATGAGGGGACCTACTCTCTCCATCCTCAGCACTGCTCAGCAGGTCACCTTGTCAGCAGTAAAAGCTGATAAGCACAAAAGCAAAAAACAGAGCTCATCCCAAGGTCCTCGACCTTATCTTGGAAGCAAGGGGCACACTAGGAACCTGACCAGCGTGACCAGTGCAGGACTGGCATTGAGCAGTGACACACTGGCTGCCAGCCTCTGCACACCCAGGGCTGGTGGTGCTCAGAGGTGGTGACAGAAGGTTGTCTCACATGGATCAGTCCACCCCTCTCTGCACACAGTGAGCAAGACAAGCACAACCACACTGAGAATGGAGAGGGAGCAAAGACAGCCATTGCAGCAGTCACACATGCCTGCCACTGCTGTGGAGAGACCTTTTTATATGAGGAAAAATGTCATTGACTAGTACTAACTGTATTTGTCAAAACACAACTTTTTTCGTTAAAAAACC
>JANHFX010013398.1:0-15550 GCA_027560015.1 Chloroceryle amazona | reverse complement strand
CTGAGCCCGGGGAAGGCCGCGGAGCCCGGCCCGGCCCCGCGCAGCCGTTGCCGCCGCCGTTGCCATGGTGCGCGGCTCGGCAGCAGCAGGGAGGTGGCGGCGGTGAGGCCGGGATGGCGGCGGGAAAGCGGGGGAGCGGAGGCCGCCGCGGGCCTGAAGGGGCGGCAGGGGCGGGGAGGCCGTCGCGGCGCTGCGGAGCCGGGGAGCGGTGCAGGGTCCCGGGGCGACCCCCGTCCCACCGCACCGTTGCCCTCCCCGGGGCAGGGCCTATGCTTCCTTCTCGCTGTCTGCTCCTCGCAGGGTCAGCCTGACCCCGAGGAGAGGGAAAGGAACAGCCCCCCCCCCCCCTTCCTCCCTGAGATGTAAATACATGATAGAAACCGCGCTCCGTCCTTGTAGGCTGCTGACTGCTACAAAGCACCCCCTTCCCTTTCAAGGCCCCTGAGCCGCCCGTGGCTCAGCGCAGCCGTAGCAGCGCGGGCAGGACGGAGGACGCAGCATTGGCGCGGGCACGGGAAACAGGGGAGGCACCACGACCCGAGACAGAACACGGGGATGTGCGGCACCCAGCGGAGCCAGGGTCCCCTTGTTCTGCCTTCCTTCCCATGCTCAGTGCATCCAGGAGTGTGCCAAGCCCAGCCTAAATTCTGTCCTCACCCTTTACTGTCACACTTCTGAATGCCTCAGTCATGGTCACGTACTAAATCACTGTGGGCAGAAAGTGAGTGTTTCTGTGTTGCCGTGTATCCAGGTCCCATCCCTGAACTCGCCCTGCTACGTGCAGTTCTGTAGTGCCCAGGAGGAGACAGAATGGAGGTCCTGGAGGAGAAGGAGGAAGAGGAGCAAAGAGAAAAAGAAGACCTAAAGGCTTTGGAGATCAGTGATGACCTCCACGACATGGAGACGAAGGTGTCTGTGGAGCAAGTCTGTGTCCCAAGCAATGTACCGTAAGTCACGTGTGTGCCAGTTACTGGGATGAACAGAGACAGTCCCTTTGGGGTCCATGGGAAGAGGCTGACATGTGGTTGGCACATGTAGTCCCCTTGCACAGGCAGGGGAGTGAGCAAGTTTCATGTGCTTGGTGTGTTTGTCCAAGACCGGGCATGTGTAAGTAAGACAAGATAACTCCACTGTACATTCATTCATTGCTGTATCATGACGCTATATAAAGATCGCTGAGCCTCTGGGTGTATGTCATCTTGCTGTCACGCCACAGGAGCTTGGCTATGTCAAAATCGCATCCTTGAATATGATCCTCACTTTTGCCCTGGGAAAGGGGGAGCCCTTGCCACTTTTTGATAGCAGGCCATCTTTCCTGAATTGCTCCTGGCTTATTATCTGCATCTGTCTGCCTCCTCCTGCCCTGGAAGTGATTTTGACTGGAGCTCCATTGACACGTCCCAGTTGCCGTCCTCATACAAGACAAATTCCCTGAAGGAAAAGAAGCTGCTGCACATTGCTGACCATTTCCTCCAGCAATACTCTCACCTCTGCCCTGACCGCAAGCCGCTTTTCCTCCACCCGGTCAACGAGTGTGGCGTGGAGGTATGGGGTGGTGTGAGGCTGGGCCACAGTGCTGGGGGAAGTTGGCTTCCATAAAACACTGGGAAGGACAGCAGCCTGGCCAAAGGGAATGGGTACTGATTGCTGTGCCCACAGCACCCTGAGAGGGCACACAGCATCCTAGGGACACTCCAGCTGCCCCTATCCAGATGTGTGTTGTGCCATGCACATGGTGGTGGTGCCATGTGGGCTGTGGGCAGCTCTCAACCTGTGGTGTGATAGTTGTGAAACAGGGTAGACCAAAGAAACAGAAAAGGAAGCAAAAAACCCACATGAAATACATAAGGTTCAGTCACAGCTATGGGAGCGTGAATCCAGAGTTAGGTCGAACTTCGCAGAAGTTAGAGGGAAGGAAGTGAATGTGGAAGTTTGTGGTTTGGTTTTGTTTAGGGCTGGGCTCAAGCTGCAGAACTGTTGTCTAGTTCTGGAGCTCATGCTCCCGTGAGCATCTGGAATTGCTACTTTGGACCAGTTTTCCTCAAAATTTATTATATCATTAACATACAAGGCAAAAAATGCTGGAGGATGTAAAGGCTGGAAAGGGCAGTAGCTATTTGTCTTGCTTGAAAACAAGGAGAAAAGCTGTCCCACATCTCTAATGTGTCTGAGATGACCTTCAAGTTTTAGGTGCAGACAAGCAGACAACCTCTCAATCCCATGCAATTTCCATCTCAGAATATGTGAGGAGGGTTCCTGACGCAGTTGATATGCTCTAGGGAGGTCCTGAATGTGAGCTGCAACATCCAGGGGTGGTCTGAGAATGACTTTGGGCAGGAGATTCTGCCAGGCATCTGGTGGCTAACCAAAGTCCTCTTGCTGCCCTACAGAAGTTTGTTAGCACAACGGTGAGGCCAACCCTGCTTCCTTACACAGAGCTGTACCACTGGGATGGCTGTGCCAGCTTCGTCTCAGACTACCTCACCATGGAGCCTCTCAAGTCCCCTATCACACCGGTAAGAAAGGGGCTGCTGTCCCATCAGAAACAGCCCCATAATGGAGGTAGCAGAAGGGCCCTCAGCAGGACACAATGTGGGAACCCCAGTGTCTGGGATTACAAAGGTCTTTCACCCCTCCATCACCCCCTCATTATTTAGGCAACCCCCTGATTTTCCTAGGCCCTGTGTGCTCTATTTGGACCCATAATCCCAGTATGTGTAGTGTTGTACCTGTCAAGCAATTAAGCACCAGTTCGACAAGATTGGGCCTGACCCTGCTCTTGGGGTCATCCCAGATGACCACCTGGTCTGCTGTGAGTTGCAATGGCTGACAAGCTTCCTCTCCAAGGACCAAGACACTCTGGAACACAGAAGCATAGAAAGCCTAGGGAGTGATGCTTGACCTCAGTGACCCATTCTGAGGGGCTTTAGACATTTCTATCCCAACTTTGAGGATAATTTGGGGCGGCTGAAGGGAGATTTCTAGACTGGCAAAAAGGGGTGATGCCAGAGTTGGGGTGAGTTCTTGGCTGGTGTGAATCAGCTGAAGCAAAGGGAGCACACTCTTTGCTAGCAAGGATTACTGATGCCCAACAATCTACACCAGCTTCATGCTGGCCAAGTGTGTCCCAGGAGTCCCAGGGTCTCAAGAGGAACTTTGGTGCTTTGCAACCACGTAGAATTTATTTCTATTTAGCAAATGAAGACTGCTGTGAACCCCTGAGGTGATGGCTGAGATCTGGGAGTAGACCATGTAGAACCTTTCTTTATGCAGTATGTGAGTATCAAGCTCTGAGCTTGCTCACTGGTGAGGGCCAGAAGGGAACATGTTCCCTCCTTTGGACTATAATTTAGCTTATGGCTCTTTCGCTTTGAAATGCAGCCAGCAGACCAGCTAGAGATGGAGAAAAGCCCCACTCCAGAGTTGTGGATAGCATTAGGATATCAGCAATTTCATGAGCTTGGCCTGCTCATCTCTCTCTGTGGTTAAATTTGCCACCAGATTTGGGATCAGAATTTCCTCTGATCACTTGGGAGAGGATTTTGGGGGTCTGTGGCTTATCTAGTAATTTTATATAACAGATTCCCTATGGGTGCAGAGCCCAGGAATATGGGCAATGCCCTCTCTCCTTCCTGCCCTCTGCCTGATGCATGTTTCAGCTTTGGATAAGTACTGCAAAGGTGCATCTCTTCCTTTCAAGCCCAGTTCACTCTATTCCCCAACCACCATCCTGAAGTACCAGCGAGGGAACTGCTTTGACTTCAGCGTGCTGCTCTGCTCCATGCTGATCGGGGCTGGGTATGATGCCTACTGCGTGCATGGCTACGCCACCCGCGAGATGTGCATGCTGGACGAGACTCTGGAGCTGTGCCCTCTGCTCAAGAAGCCACAGGAGGTGAGACCTGTGCTGAGTGGGCAGGGAGGAGCTCAGCATGTGTGCTCAGCCTGTTCATTCCAGTGAGCTCCAGAGCTGAGCTAGGGGAAGCAGCTTCAGGTCCATACTGGGTTTCAGTCTGTACCAAGCAGGGACCTCACTGAAGGGATCTTCTGAGTGAGTTTTCACAGCTCTTTGAGAGGTCTCTTTGGCTTCAGTGAATTCCTGCTTGCCAGGTCCAAGACTGCAAGCTGCCGAGGGGTTGGAACTGAGAGGTACCTGTATCTGTACATTTTCTCCCTTCTCTTGATATCTGCTGGGTTTCATAGAAATATCCTGATTTTGTGGAGGCAGGTACCAAAAGAGGAGATGAAGAAAAAGCCCAGCAAGTATAGAGTTAAGCCCCCACCAGACTTGCAGAGCACTTTTGAGCTTCAGCAGAAGGCCAAGAAGGCAGAAAGTGAAGCTGCTCACAAGAACAAGGAAAGAGAAGAGGAGAAGGTCATGGTGAGTTAGCAAGGTCCAGTTCACTGTAAACTCCAGGAGCAAGAACTGAGAGACAGGGGATGGCTGACTGAAGAAAGGAGGTCACCACCCTCTGCCATGAAGTATGACACAACTTTGATCACGGCCATAAGCATCTGGCCTCTGGGAGCACAGTGTGCGCTGGCACAGGAGTGTCCTGGGCATGTACTACCTCACTCTGCTGAAGAGTGTTAAGTGTTTGAAGATCTTTAGAAGTGGGCAGAGGAGAGAATGAGTCTGCAACTGGGTTGGACTGAAGTGGCAATAAAATGGCAATAATTATTGCTCTGTCCCCTGCACTACAGGAAGTGGAAAAGCTCAGGCCTGACCCTTTGTATGGCTTACGGGTTCATGCATGGGTTTTGGTTCTGTCTGGGAAGAGGGAGGTTCCTGAGAACTTCTTCATCAACCCCTTCACGGGAAACAGCCACAGCACCACAGATGAGCGCTTCCTTGGGATTGAGAGCGTCTGGAATCACAGGAACTACTGGGTGAACATGCAGGACTGTGGGAAAGGGTGCAAGGTAACAAGCCCTTAAGCACCCCTGTGCCTGGGAGGGATGGTTGGGCTAATCCAGGTCCCGGGGAAGTCCAAGATTGGTTGTGATCCTAATTTTCCATATAACCATTCCCTGTGTTGGCTCTGGTCATGTTGCTCTATATAGACTCTCGGAACTATTCTAGGACATTCCAGACCCTGAGCTTGCAAATCCAGGTCACACCTATTAAACCCTTACAGAGTTAGAATATCAGCTTTTAAGGCTGGCTGGACACTTACTCTCTCAAACAACAGCTTTTAAGGCAGAAGATGTTTTGAGCCTGTCAAGCATGGCTCAAGGCAAGAATGACCGCAGTTCGGCTCTTCCCACAACTCAGCTGCTCCACAGCTGATAGAAAGTCTGGGAGGCAAGGATCTGAGTTAGAGCAACTGGACCCTGGGGCCATGTATTCCCTGAAGGAAGGAGGCAGAAGGGGGTCTGCAGCCTTCTAGGCACAGGTGCAGTCTCTGGGGTCCCACTAGCCAGCTAAGGGTCTGTTGAGCCCACCTCACTGAGATCCAGGGTCTGTTTAGAGTCCTTTAACTCCCTGACATTCAGACAGGTCTAGAGCACCCCAGATGTGCAGCAGCAGCATTTGATTTAGTGTCAGGCCCTTGAGACTGCCCTGTAATTAAGTGGGTTTCTTCTGCATGGCCTAGGATCTCATCTTTGACTTGGGTGATGCTATCCGCTGGGAAATTATGCTTTTGAGCAACAGGCCTCTTCAGCTCTTCCCAGATGCTAAGAAGGTAAAGGAGTTATCTGTCAGGGACAAGGATGATGTGGTGAGTGACCCAAATGATGGCTCTTGAGATGTATGGAGCTGGTGTGTTTGTAAGTCTGCCTGCTGCCCTCTCTCAGGTCAGGTTGCTATTGCTCTGGCTGGATTTTAGTTGGCACTTCAGATTCCTTCTCAGTCTTAACTACTTTTAATGCTTTTTGAAGCAGGACCCGACCCCAGGTGGCAATTCTGGTGTCCTAAGTGGTAAGGGATCTGTAGCCCTCCAGTGCATTGACCTTTGGGATGAAATAATTTAAAAAAAAAACAAAATCCAAACTGACTTTTTTTCCGGACACTCTTTCTCTGCTGGTCAGTGCCTAGCTCTCCTGGCTGCTGAGTGGAGTTTCCAACCAAACGTAGAAATAATGTATGTTCTCTAATATCCCCAAAAAATGCTGTGTACTCGAAGTGAGAAATGGTATGTTGTCCTGGTGAGAGAACACATGATAAAGCAGGCATTGCACCCATGCAGCAGGAAGGATGGTGGGATGCCAATAACAGCACACTCCCTCCTGTTATCTACGCTCCTGTGCCCATAACTGGGGAGCGAAGCACCCTCCCTGGTCCACACAGAGCCATTAGTTTGAATGACGATTGTCACACACGTCCCCTGTCCAGCACGAGCGTTAGCCAGGAGATCATTTCATTGGGTTCGAGTAGGGGCACACTAGTGAGAGTGTGGGGGTGCAACAAAGCTCTCCTGCAGAAACTGCAGTGTGCTGCTTGCCTCTGTCCTCAGGCTGTGTGTGACCAACACAGCTCTTGGAACGGCCACCATGTTCCCCAGCACCAGCACAGCCTTGCACAAGCTGAGCTCTGATCGCTGTGCCACATTCTCTAGAACAAAAATGCCTCCTGGCACAGTAAGAGAAGCTGCCAAAAATGCTAATTTCTGTTTCATCAGGAAAAGGAGGAGGAAGACAGGAGTTTTGACATGCCACCATCATGGGTAGCCCCAGTTCAGATATCTCCCAGGGGTATGTATTCTTCCTTTACCCTTTTCTTGCCCCTCAGCTAACCTTCGCGCGGATTTGGGATGCTTGTTTCCCTCACTCCAGAGTTCTTCCTTCAGGATGTACAAGGTACAGCAGTGAAGTGCCGTAGACTAAGGCAGCAACAGCTATTGGTCTGAGTGCCTGCCCTCAGTGCACTGTTTCGTCCTGGGTTAGAACCAGCCCCCTGCAGGCAGGCAGGCAGAAAGACAGACAGACAGACACTGCTTTCCTGCCAGCTGAATGATTTTGCCTGGAATGGACTTTCTGTTACCTCCACGCACAAGGGACTGCCTCTGCACTATCAAATACTCGCTCACTTTGGGAGAGAGAAGAGTTACGATACTATTACAATGTTAAAACACTACAGCAGGGTCTGAACAGCTTCACTGGCAGCTGAACACAGACAATAAACGCACAGTTTCCCTTAGAACATGTTTGGGTTTGGTTTTTATTTTCCCTCTTGAATTCTTTTCCCAAGCCCAAGGGAGTGAATTTTCTTCTTCTTGCCCACTGCAGACTTTGAGACCCGCTGTTCCCGGGGGAAGAAGGTGATCCTATACAAGCAAGCAAAACTGGAGAAGTGGGCCCCGTACCTGAATGGAAATGGGCTGGTGAAACGCCTCACTGTTTATGCAGACTTAAACTGTAAGAGGGATGAGTGAACATACTTGACACGGCCTGGGGTGTGCTGACGGGAAGGGGGGGTGGTCCTCTTTCTGCCAGAGTCTCTCTTGTGATTTCTCATCCTCCTTTCACATTTGTGGAGGACTTAAATACCACACCTTCAAATGCTTCATCACGCTCACTGTCTGCCAAGCCCCAGCAGTTTTCAGTGCTGCAAGGGGCTCCTGTTAGAGCTGTACACCCCAGGAGGGAGGCTGATCAGTGTGACAGGTCAAGCCCCTGGGTTTTCAGTCTCCAGAGAAATGGAAGGGTGGTCTGAATTGATCGAATAGTATCACTGTTCCCATCTGTCGACAGGAGCCATAGGAGGGGACAGCTACAGACTGTGGGTATTTCTGTACTCGAAAGCATTATTCTTCAACAGCTGGTTCAAGAAACTGTGCAGATTCCACCTGGACATATAGTGCCCTGTCTTCATCCCTTTTGCATAGTGTAATGCCCCTGTCTCGTTTCCCCTCCCTCCTGACGCTATCAATAAGTATTTGGGAAGGAATTTCTCTCACCTAACAATAGTCATCTGCCATGCCACCTGAACTGATTACTTTAGTTCTTGTTGATGGAGGGGAATAAACCCTCTTAAGGTATAATTCATCTACTCAAACATAGATTGGGATTCACCTACAAAATGCCTCTGTGCATGGGGCCAATTCCAGACACTATACAATGTCTGCCATGGCTGTATCAGCACAGGGTGTTTGCCCAGACACTGAGAGCTCATCAGGTGAATCACACCACCTCCAACAGGGTGACATAATCTTGTGAAATGGTTTGTCTCCTGCCAGATACTGAAGTAGTGGAGGTGAGGGAGTGGTTCAAAAACCGAGAAGACATGTTGGTGATGAGAGAAGTGAATAAACAAACACAGCTGACCACAGAGCACTTCAGCCCAGGACACCTCTTTGGTCTTAAAGGTATTCCAGCTCATCTGGGCAGCCACAGCAGCTGATGGGACTTATGTGAATGCTAGAAGGGTCTAGCAGTGGCAAAACCTCAAACTCGGCAGGGGGGGCAGCAAGCTTAGCTTAGTAATATGGCCTCCAGTGAAGAGCAGAGAATTGTGGCTTTGGCTTCCCGTTCTGGACAGTGCTCCCCCCCAGCATAACAGGAGAAAAATACATACCTATCATATATAGGGTGATATAATTTACCAATAGAGGCGACAGAAGTGGAAACTTTCTCCTTAAGATCACATTTGATCTCTGTGTTGTGTAGCTGGGGGAGAGAAGGGCCTGCATCAGATCTGTTGCTAAAGCAGCATTTCACCCATTCCTGCTTTGGGAAGAGCAGGGTCCAGGCTCCACTCACAACTGCCTTACTGTGTATGGGAGGCAGCAGTCCTGCAAAGCTGTCTCACGCCATGGCATCTTGGTACACAGCAGTGAGGAGATGACATTCCCTTCTTACACTCCTACTTGCATTTGATTTATCAACTGCCGAAGAAAAGGAGGCTTTCTCTGCACACAGTTGTGCTCACTGCATTATGGTGACTAACTCTGAAAACATTCGCGATGTCTCCTATGTCCTCAGCTCATACCTACGTGTCTCTGGAGCCAGAGACTGATCAGTCAATGGAGTTTTACAATGAAGTGCGAGTCGACGGCCTCCAGAAACGTGTTGAAAATGCTAACGAGATGATGGAGTACTTCATGGGGCGGGATGACCTCCTGCATGTCCGGCACGTGGAGTTTGGCAAAAGAGGGAAGAAAGTACACTTGGCTGGCACCAGGACTGACGTTAATGCTCGGCCTATAGTGGTACGGGAAAGGCAGGAACAGAAACGTGTCTGGCACTGTGATATTTATACTATGTAAAACATACTGCCTAGGGTTTTGTCAACATTTTCAGTGAGCACAGCCAAGGCAAAACTCCAGATGGGATGTCCAAGACATGTCCAGCTGCTGTGTCCCACTGTTGCTTGCCTGACAGGGAGCTACAGTGTGACCAGTCATCGCAAACTACATTGAACTGCCATAATGAGACTAGGAAACTATGACTTGGAAAATGTGTGTCAGAGGAGAGGAAAAAAAGCTTGACTATGATTTTAGAATGAAACTTTCACAAGACTCAAAAGTAGTCAAGTGATTTCATGTTCTGACCCTTTGTTGGAAGAAATCCAACATCTGGCAGCATGGCTTAGACACTTGACCAGAGCTACACATTGGCCTGACTTTAGGCCAGCACCTAACACGCTCCTTGTTTCTTTCCTGTGTTGGAGAATGTGGGAAACTGTTGTTTACCTTGCTTCCTGTAGTTTCCTTGACACGGATGCACCCCCAAGGTAACTTTGAGCTTGGAGACCATACTCAGCTCCACAAATAGAAGACTTCTCTATTGCTTTAAGCAGCTTTGTGCTTTTTTTTTTTTTTTCTCAGGCACAGGGCAAAACAGATGTCAGCACAGTCCAGGCAGAAAAGTCCAGTTTTTACCTTGGCTTTTTACTGAACTCTCTGCAAATCTTGCTAGTTCTGTGTTATCTAATCTGCTTCCTTCTCTTTCTTCTCACTCCTCCTTAGCAAATCAAGGAGTGTTTCCACAGAAACCTAGAAAAGCCTGCTGATGAAGATGTAGCAGAACGTCTCTTTCTGATCACAGAGGAGATGATCCATCTGACATATCACCTCAAGGATAAATATATTACTGCCTCAAAGAAGGATTTCTTCAAAGCATCAGAGACAGATAGGAAAGGAAATGAAATCGACATGACCCCAGAAATGTGCATTACCTACCAGGTACAGAGAAAAAATGCTTATATCTTGAAGTTTTTCTAAATCACAAGACATAAAGGAATGGTGAAGCGTCAGTGGAAGAAGTACAAGCATGACACGTGACACATGACAATTCCATGCTGCCCCTCTGCATCCCTTCCTAATGGACAGCCCTCACTGAAGAAGTGATAGAGTAGAGAAGCAGGGGCAGATATCCTGGGTTCTAGCTCCAGTGCTGCCAAGGATTTCTTGGGTCACATCATTGCTCAAATCTCCCAGAGTTTACTGTGCAGACACAGAAGATGCTGCTGAGGCTTAAAGCATTGCTGATAGGTAGGTAGGTAGGTAGGTAGATAGATAGATAGATAGATAGATAGATAGATAGATAGATAGCCTTAAATAAAAGATATTCCAGAAAAAGTGGAGTGCTGTCATTAAGCAAAATACTCTCATTCAATCTGGGGTGGTCACTCCACTAACATTGATGTGAGTCTGTAACTAGGGGCAGAAGTCTGCCAGTAAATTCTGCAGTAATGCTGCACAATTACATCTAGGAAAATCAAAGAGAGATTGCAAATATAGGATCTTAAAAAATGCTTTATATGGGTTTTTTAAAGTTTTGTTTCCCTTTTGGGCTGGAACACTATTCTTTCATCTCTGCAAAACTGTTTCCAACTCTATAACAGCAGCATCAGCAGAGTGCAAGATGTGCTCTCTGGCTCACACTACTGATGGATTCAAAATCAAACTGAAGTCTAATAAACTGTTGACTGTGTGTTAGAAGCTTCAGTGGTGGAGATCAGTGTCACCGTATTGACTCTATCAGAATTGTGCCAATTTCTGTTAGCAAAGTACCTAGTCCTGTGCGCCCTGAGAGCACAGTTGTTCTTGTAGGTATGGCTGGACTTGGTGATCTACAAGGTCCTTTCCAACCACAGTTACTCTGTGATTCTGTGATTACTGTGTTTCACAAGCTTATCTGCTTTCAGGCAGGGTCCTCTGAGAAAGACAAGAAGCTGCTCCAGCTGTACAAATTGTTGCAGGAGCTAACAAAGGAAGAGAGGCAGCTGAAGCAACAGGTCCGGCAATCTGAGGCAGAGGTAACAGGGAGGGGTCCACATGCTGTCAAAAGTTGCTCAGGCATGTAAAAGTGCTGTTATTTTGTGGGGAAGTTGAGGGGGCTTTCTTCTGATTTTTCTTGGAAGGTGTTAAACATTTTGAAGGCCCGTGAGAATGAAGAAACTGCTATTAAATTGTTGGTTTCAATTTATAATACAGAAAGGCATGAAAAGAGAAGACAACAGTATGAAGCCATGGTAGGTAGACTTCATTAATCCTGATGTTTATTACATGTATACAAAGAAATCCTGAGTAAGCTTTTTCTGTCTGAGGAATTCTCTCTGAAGAGCTTTTAAGTATCATTAAAATATACTGGGCCAAATCCCTAGCAGGTGTAAATCAGCACAGCTTCAGTTGGCTTCCAATGAAAACATAACATGATCGTGCTGTAACCTGCTGACTTTCTGGAAAAACTTGCATCACACAAAGAGATTATTGGTTTATTTTGTTTAGTTAATAAAATAATGAACATGGATTAGATGATAATAGGGATTATGTGGGAAGTTATCATATTAGTTGATAATAGGGATTATGTGGGGAGTATGCGAATGGAATCCAAACTGCATCTTTCTAGCCAGGGCTCATTTTATTAGGCAAATATGCACTTCTTTCTGTGATAGGAATCAGTTGTTTTCTTGGGTTTTGTTATTACTTGCAAAGCCAATTTTATTCCAGGATCTCTGTTGAGGAATTAATATGAGTGTCATGGATCAATACAAAACTATTAAAGAATAATTACTTGCAATTTTTCAGACTTCTGGTGTGAAACACAAAGATCCAAGAACCAACTATTTGCCAGCCTACAATCTGGTACTGCTGAAAATACCGTATTGTAATCTCTTTCTGTCCAGACAGAAATGAATTTGTAGAGCCCTTTTTGAATCTTATCCTCAGTGGATAACGTGTTTGGCACAAGAAACATCTCTACAACCAAGGGAATTTGGAGAAATGTTAAAAGGGAAGATAGAAAATAAACTCCAGAATAAAAGCCACGTTAGGAAAGGGTTGGGATGCAAAGCAGCAGTTTTGATCAAACTACAGAAAAAAAGAAACATTATTTCCTCTCTGTGGGGAGGAGTTTTGTCCTTGGACTTTATTTTGCCTTATCACAGGGTGTTTGGGGAAGCTGGTAAATGGGACCATGACTCTCTCTGTCCTTTCCACTCCAGAAGCACAAGACAGAGAATGAGCTCCCAGGACAAGAGGAACAGGATCTGGATTACTTGACACCATTCCTTATTCGAATTGGCAATGGGGAGAAAATGACTAAGGGGCAGGCCATGTGCGTCAGAGATGACTGCCTGAGTGACTTCAAGCAACGCCTCATGGACAAAGCTAACATCATCCAGGCTCGCTTTGAGAAGGTATTGCCAGCCTTGCTCCAGGCCATGTGTGTTCCTGGAGTCTCTTCTGCGCTGGCAGGAGGGTAACACACATGTCACTGCTATAGCAGGCAAGAAGCAAACCTCCTTTGATGGCTTTGAGCCATAAACATGCCTGTATGTATATTTTTTTTGCTGTTAGTGTGTGAGACCAAAGCACAAAATAGCTCCAGGGTGAAATTTTAGTTCCTGTCTCAGTCAGAGCTGATTTGGCTCCCCAGTGCTCCTTGATTATATCGAGGCAATGTGTTTAGGTTTTACGGCCTCTCACTGTTCCACGTGTTTTGATTCCCCTTGTTTTCTTCTTCTTTGAGACCTCATCTCAATTTTGCTGCATCCCTTGAAACTAAACCAGCTCTGATTTGTGGTTTTCTTAATCTCAGCTCCTTGAACCGAGAGTTGCACTTCTGTGTGCCTTTGCGCCTCTCTCACAATGACTTCTGGTTGCTCACTCCCCCAACAGGCTGTGGAAGAGCTGCAGAAGAAGGACCAGTGGTTTCGGGAAAACCGGAGTCGGCTCAGCGCAGAGGAGGAGGATGACTTCCTTGCCCGTTGCTCTGAAGCAGCGTTCCATGTCCACATTCTAGCACTGAGGCTCAACAGGTACTGGGAGTGACTGCCCGAGTCATGCCCACAGGAGGTCAAACGGCCAGCCCCCCAGGGACACAGCACTGAAGCTGTTCTGTAAAATACTCTCCTCGATGCCCTGCTGCAGTTTCCCTCTGACATCCCCCTTCTTGTTCTAGGGAGAAGCAGACGGCGCCACAGAAATACCTTGCTCTAGAAGAGAAGCTGCGCAAGGATCCTCGCCTTGCCCTGCACCTCGGTCACGCCTGATTTCTTTATTCCTTCACACGAGGCACTGGAAATTACTGGTGAAGCCCTCTAGAAGCAGCCTGGAAAAAAAGCGCTGAAAGATTGTCTTATGTGCCCATAGTAAATCTTTCATTATCATCAGATTCGTGGAGATTTTAATCAACTTGCACCATTGCGCTGTCTTTTTCTTTGCCCTTTGTTTTGAGGTCCACCTGCAATTACATCCATTGCCCTCTGGGGCAGTTCCATCGTGTGTGAGACTGACGTCTGAACGAGACCTTGGCTTTAAGATCTGCTTCTGAAGTTGTTAGAATGACGTGTGCTGTATCGCAGGGCTTTGCTCACCCAAACCTGCTCCCTCGCTGCTGACAACGGGAGGAGGATTATTTGGGAAAATGGATTACTTTCCAACAGCATATTTTAACAAATTTATAATTTGGTTTTATGTATTTGTAATTTTTTGTTTGTTTTGTTGTTGGTTTTCTTTTTTTTTTTTCCCAAAGATGCTGAACTTGTGAATTCGCAACAAATATACAAACTCTTTGACTTTGTTTAGAGCTCTCAATTAACTACACAACCCAGCAAAGACTAATACTCCAACTAACGAGCTCTGGATTATAGCATCTTTATTTTTCTCTTTGAATGTCTCCACTCACTGTTCACTAATACTGGCAGACAGGGTAAAAAGTCAAAAGAAATCCAAGAAGTGTTCCAAGAAATCTTAGATCATTTGGTTAAAAATAATAATTCCCTGAGATCCACACACAGAAGTCAGCGTGTGTGTGCCATGTGTTGGTATTTCTGTAATTCCCAAACCTGCTAGGAAACAATTTCTGATGTCACCTGTAGTACATTACAGAGGTAGGGTGGTTCTACCTCCAGTTCCCAGCAGCTACAGTCTTTGAGGAACAACCTCTAACTATCATTTTCAACAGACTTCACTGATTGCAGGCTGGGGGAAGGCAGAAACTTATTCTCCTCTATCACGGCAAAATACAGGACATTACACATGAAACACAGCATGATCCAGAGTCGATTAAACTTCTTGGTCTATGGTAGCTGTCCATTTCAAGTGGAATAGATTGTCTTTTAGAGAGAGACACCCCCCTATTTTTCTGCCTGTTTTATTGCATCAAAGTAATTTTCTCATGTGTTGCTCCTGTTATGTTTGAAGAGGTGAACACAATGTTAAAACCAAAAGCCACCCATTAGCTCATTATGCCTAATCTGAATATCCTAGGTCATTAGAATAGACCAAATCACCCATATAGAGAGCTCATTAAGTGTTGCATGAAGGATGCGCTCCATTTGGGGCTCAGCAAGGGAGAGCAGAGAATTCAGGGTTTCCTCTGGGAGACAGCTGCAGCATTTGACTCCCACCACAGCAAACCCTCAGGTCTGCCCAGGCCTCCCAGCTCCCCGTTTTGGGGTTCCGAGATGTTTCACGACAGCACACCATGTTGCAAGCCCTTCAACAACGGCAGCAGTGTGTATTTCACACCAGCACCCTGCTCCTGTCAGCTCTGCACCCCTCCATCAATGCCTGGCTAATGTGGTGACCTAGAACGGATAGGGCAGGAGAGAAAACCCCAGAAATCCTGAGATAGAGGTGTTGGGGCAAGAACATGCTGCTGAAAAGGAACATAGGGAATTTCAGAAACTAGCCAAAGCAATTTCCAAATCCCAAGGACTGTGAACTGCTGAAGGATTGAGGAACCTCGGGGAACTGGGGAGAAAACACTAAGGTGTCTCAACAGAAAGAAAAAAGCAAGCAAGTCTGTGGTTATTAACTCCTCAGTGTTAATTCAATGCCAGAAGACACCAAGACAAATTAACTTAAGAATCCTTTTACGGGCACAGGGGACCTAGAAGCTGCCAAAAAAACAGCTAATACATATTATCAACGACTAGCATCAAACTAATGCGATTTCCTCTTTTGATGGATTAATTGGCTTCTGAGGCAGGGCGGGCAGTGTCCCAGCAGCCTGACTCCACCAGAGCCGCTCTGTGCCGGGAGGAAAAACGGGGCCGAGGCCCCGCTGGGCCGGAGTCGCCGCGGGAAGCAAATTTCAGAGGAACTGGTGCCCGCGTTGCCCAGCAAAAAGACAGGTGGGGGGCGGATCCCGGGAG